>JAMKCH010003645.1:0-46209 GCA_023653785.1 Ophioderma brevispina
AAGTAATCGACGCCATTTTCCAAAATTGCCGCCCTTACAGCTATTTTCTCTTGCATTAACTAAATATGAGTCCTGTCTTTCCTTTTTTCTCCACTCAATATAGTGAAAACCTAAGTGTTTTATTTGAGCATTCCAAATTTGTCTTCATTACAACAGTGGTGGGGCCATTTCAAGATGACTGCCATTAATTACTCGTTTATAGTCTGTTGTAAACTGTACCTTTTGTTATAGATCCACAAAGTCTTCACATAATTAGGGTGTTCCTTAACACTTAACACTAACGCATAAGGGGGGTTGTGCACTTCCTTTGTGCATACCGGGGGGGGGGGGGGTTCCTAGGGACCCCCCTAATATAAAAACACTTTCCCAAAGGATTTTTTAGATAAATCCCCACAGTTAAAGGCTTTCAATACATCAACCTAAAGAAATAAAAACTGAAGAAGTTGTCAGTAAGAAAATTAGGGCAAAACATTATTTTAATTTTGCGTCAAACTGTGCGAAAAGAACACGAATTTTGTTTTCTGCATTTTCTACTGCATTGTTTCATCACCTGACTTGTGCTGGATTGCTTTAATATTGGGAAGAATTAGTTATATTTACCATATTAAGCACATACTAAATGTCTCATGCCATTTTCATATTTTTTTAACGTTTACTTTAATATATGTACCATAAGGTTTCCTACAGTAACAGCTACATTATGTAATATAAAATATTATTGCTCCAATAAGGCCTACTATACCTTTGCAAGAATATTTTCATTATTGTACTTTACTTTGTGTATTTCATAGGTGTATTAGGCATTATGAAAATCAAATCACAGTAACTCAATAAGATTTTCATTTTTGTCATGGGCACTTCCGTAGTGCATAAGGGTTGTCTCCTAAGGGACCCATGCTAATTACGCAAAAACGATGGGATGGATTTGAATTTTTTTGCAACCAATGCAAGCGCACTAAAAGTTAGACAAAGACAAAAAATTATAACCAAATATATTGCACAGCTTTAAAATCGCCGCTGAAAACAAAATGGATCCCTTAGTAACCCCCCCCCCCTTATGCAGTTAAGTGTTAAGAATGGGTTTTAATTAAAAAGACTCTATTAGGTTTTGTTTACTTACTATAACATTTACTGATTTAATGCCTTGCTAACCAGAAGAGATAAGTTCATCATCCTTACTTCTTATGCTGAGGAATATGTATTTCGTAATACCCACAATCAACTCAACAAAGCAAACATACAAGTGGTTGCCGGCAGAGCTTCATTCAAAAGCATGTTTTTTTTTCAAACTGAATGTGATTCATCTTGATCCAACTTGAAGGCAACATTCTGGCTCAACATCTTAAGCTACATCTCAAATATGGCATTTAGCTGTACAAAAATACAATAAACGAGAGCGCATTTGTGGGCTGATGTATAATCATGTATCGTTCCTTCAAAAATACAATAACTATAGTGCATTTGTGGTCTTGATGTATAATCATGTGATCTTCCTTCAATGAAGGCAGCACTCACTGCAACATATCAAGAGAGCCACCTATCAAGTCGGTTTACTTTTGGGCTCAAATGATGATATTTGCATCTCCCTCTGAGCTTCCATGTCCAAGTGGATGAGGATGGACTAGAAATGGAGAGTATTGTGAAATCTTCTGTACACCCTTCCAGAAGTTTAGAAAAATGTATGCCAAGAACTGCCAAGTTGTGGTTGCAAGGATGATTGCAGATACATGAAACATACTGCAAGCAGATCTTTAGTGCAGAGTGTATGCAGACTTGAAATTTGCAACATCAAAGATAACATCTCTTCTTGCTCCTGATATAGATGTGCACAATCTCAGTCTTGTTACTCTTTACGATGCTAACTGTCCAACTTCTGCTGTTTAATCGAATACACAACGATCTTATCTACGACCCTTGATTGTTTAACAAGCTCCACTCGTCAGTCATACTGTAGTTATCCATCTCATAGCTCCTTGGTATTCAGATACCTTTGAGATTGAGAAGAAGGAACAAAAGTAGGACTGGAGCGTCAGAGTTTTCACAAGAACTTGGGCTTCACAGTAACAATGACGCTTACAAGGATCGGTTTTAAATAAATCTCTTCCTGGCTAAAGCCAATTAGACACGTATCATAGCAACCAATTCCAACATGTAACCAACGACTCCTTTTTTCCAAATGTAGTCAGCAATTTAACTTACTACCTACACATGAATTTGCAAAAGATATTTGCTACCAGTTTTTTGCAGATTTTTCCACAACAAGAATAGAAGTTGCGTAACAGTCTACATGATCCTACTACTGCCAGTCGCTTATAACTATGTCTAGATGACCTGTTAGCAGGGGACTGTAGTGTAAGATTGTCGCTTCCGGATAAAATTGTGAAGTTTTGCACACAAGTACTTTAGGCATTGCTAATCCATAAAATTGATGGAGCCACTTGCCAACCCCACCCCTTATGGCCCAGCTTTGGTTTTTCAAGGTATAACAGGGGGTCAAAATTAAACTATTCTGAATGTTTTAAAAGCACACATGGTGTTTGTCTGGTTCACAGGTTCCAAAAAGGTATAGTTTACACTATCTAATTGCTTATATTTCCGGAGTTATGGGTAAAAACTGTAAAATTGTGAAAAATAACAATTTTGGGTGTAACATTGGTCAAAAGTTAAAAGTTGCTTTGATTCAGTTAAAATGTGGTGCAACTTGTTCCCCTAGCCTAACTGATTGAAATAAGGAATAGTGTGCCTTATCTGCTATGCTATGGTTTCCACGTTATCCAACAAAATAGGCACAGGTCAATAGAATCCACTAGCTGCCAATAGCTGTTGACTTAATTCGCAATTTTCTGGTTCATAACCATACACGCAAATAGTCAAAACTATTCTATTTTAATTCTATTAGCTACACAACATTTGAACCACATTTTACAAAAATTGGCAGCAATTTTAATTTTTTGACACCTGTACAACCAAAATTGACTTTTTTAATTTACCACATTTTTTACAGTTTTTATCTAAGCCCATAATTCCTAACCTATAAGTCACAGGTAGTGATAACTATACCTTTTGGAATTCCCTTGTACCCAGACAGAAAATCATGGTGTGTTTTTCACCCTCGGAACATTTTAAAAAATTTACCCCCCTGTGTCACCTTACATCCAAGCAGGGGGCCATGAAAGGTGTGGCAAGTGCTTCCATCAATTTTTTTTGATTATCACGTATAAATTACTTGTGTACCAAAATTCACAGTTTTATCCGGATTTGCAACAAGCACACTCACATAATATTCTGTTTCACTACAGTCCCCCACTATGTTTACACCACCGGGTATAAAACACCTTTTCCCTGCGCGGATCGATGTTTTGCGTCAGAGCCTCTCAATCATGGCATTTTTCATCTGTCTTCCCGCAGCTGAACAAATCCCACTCGGACACCACCATCCTCTCCAAATTATCGCCCTTATACAATCTTCCATTTTTTTGGGGGGGGGGAAAGGTGTTGAAAAACTATAAATCAGTTGTAACTTATCTCAGCGATAATGATAATCCATTGTTCCATGCCGTCGCATACCGGCAATTCACTTGCGGAGACTGCATGTTACAGGGCAGAATGACATCTTGATTTTGGTCTTGACAAAAAAGAGGCTGTGTTCGTGTTATTGGACTGTTCAGTTCCACCTTTTTGACACTATTGACCATAAACAGCTCTTAACCCGCATGAAGGCTATGAAATAACCGGAAAAGCATCAGGGGCCATCGTCGGTCACTTTGTTCCCCAAAACCGGGATTTTTTTACTTTCGGCCCAATGCTGTGTTGTCAATGTAAACCAATCTGTTTATTTCTTTTTACCATTTAATAACCGTCAGTCCCACCCTAACCAAAAATAATGTTTCACAAACAACTTTTGGTAATTGGTTATTTTGTCATGGTTGCCCCCCAAAGTTTGGTCCGTGTGTGACATCTGATGGTCACAACGTGACCGAACTTTATTTGCCCCCCTGATGAAATCACCAATCAAGTTAAAGTGGATACATTATTTTTTGTTAGGCTTAACTCAGTTTATTAATAATGTAAAAGTAAATACCGATTTGTTACATTGACAAAACACATTGGGTGAAAGTACAAAACACCGGTGGTTGGTCACCAACGTACCGAAGAATGGCCAGCAAGTTGGTTTCTTTTCATACCTACATGGCCGAACTCAATCTACATCAGTCAAATTATGCTTCATCCATCATTGACGGTAGATTGTGGAATTCCACAGGGTCTGTTACTTGATGTATTGACTTCATCTTGTTCACTTGCCCCACAACAGGGTAGCATTACTGCCCCTATGCACGTCTTAGGCCGTTGTTCATTTTCGCTTGCACCCCCCCCTCTTCCTGTCTTGTATCCGAAGACAGCTCTCTCCTGTCTTCCACCATTGATGCAGCCATAAATAAGATTGAATCATGCATTGGCCAGTCATCAGATCCTGGTGTAATCCAACAAGCTGATATTTATCTAAAAGACTGACAGAGATGTTGTTGCTTTCGCCTATTATTTGCAGATCGACTGGTAACTCTCACCATTCACACTTTGGTGCAATTATTTTTTTCATCCCAAGCTGCAGCACGGAACCTTGTTGTCATCTTAAACTTGGCGTACTAAAAAAAACATCATGTTAACAACTTATGCAAGGCTTCCTGGCACTTCGAGTAAGTGATAATGAAAATTTGGTACTTTGACAGTACCACCTTGATGAAAAAATCTACCATTGGATGGTGCATTCCTTTGTTCCATCATATTGAATCCATTGCAACTCACTGTTCTATGGCCTCCAAGAAAGAGAATTGACCAAGTTTCAGTGAGTTCAAAATCAGCTGCTCGTATTTTGCCTTAAAATCCGTTGTCAAAACAGAACCATATCTACCAATTGCATTGGCTTCCAATTAAAAAGAGCTCCATAAATATTGTGGGACTTTGTCTTACTTATTCTGTTATATTCCTCGCACTCCTGCTGTCTAGGAATAGTTGATTTCCCCAGATTTATAGGTAGGGTTGATGCATCTGAATCCAGGAAAGACAGATTTCACCAATGTCACTGCGGGGTACCTACACACAGATCCTCACAGCTGGTGATTCAGATGTAACCCCATATGTTTGTAGATATGGAAAGACAACTGGGTTGTCTTTCTTTTTGTTTCTATTGGGTTATAGTATATTTGAAAATTTCTACTACTAAATTATTCTCTAAGTTATCTTAAATAGTTGGTAATGAGGTATATCATAGTTGTTTACATAGAAGTTTATCTATTGAATTTGTAGTTGTCCATTTGATAAATTGATAAGGATATTACGACCCTTTTTAAATTCTGTGACGCGGCGAGAGGCCTCTGCATTAGGCACGATATCAAGATTATGAATGAAGATATTGTTATATCAGCAATACAGAAAGAACCTGAAGGAGAATGTTAGTAAGTAAATGAATTCATTGCTTTTGACTAATAAATCTTGTTACAGTTGATTTGGGCATTGGCTGCGTGACAAAAAATATGCTTGGTAAAAAACAAATATGCAATGCCCCCTGAATATCTCCCAATATACAATGTGACAAAAATCGACACGCAGAAAACAATTTTTCTTATTTGCTGGATGGGCTGGTCAGGCGGAGTCTGTATTTAAGGAGGGAAGCCGGATGAGTGCTAACTTTGCTAAGCAGAACATATGTACACAATGACGCCCGAGCCATATATACCATGCATTACACTCAGTAAAACCTATGCACAAGAATTGCATAAAATTGCACGACCATGGACTCGCGACGGTGGCCACCAACCGGATTACTGTCGGGTTCATGGGACCACCCTCCCCTAGTGACCCCAGGGTCGACCCGGACCAGGATGGTATAAGCCCACCCATAAAAAGGGTGGTCCCAAACCCGTCCTGCCCAAAAATGACAACCACACACACACCAATTATGGCCTCATACTTCAATGTGAGGCCCCCTACCGCAACCAATGCAAGGACCCACGGCAACTAGATAAAAAAAAAACTTGGGTGGGAGGGGGATTTTTGACAACTCCACCGTCTGCCAACCCGCCGAATGTGAAATTATCAAAAATTTGAAAAGGCGAAATGTAAAAGGAGCGGAAAAGAGCGGCTGTGATGAATTTAGTCATTGCAGAAGGTGGATGAAAGTTGAAATGAAAGTATTGTGCATTTGGGTGAAAAGTACCAAATTTGGCAAAGGTAGCCTATTGATATGCCAAACACATCTGGTCTAGGGGCCAAATTAAGTTCCTTCCAATATGGCCGCAATTTTCAGAAATGGCCGCCACCCTATAAAAAGCATTTATTATTGCAAATATTGGGACTGGAAACTTAATTAATAGGTAGAACAGATAAGGACTGGTTTAACTTTAAATCAATATTTCTGTTATTTCACCGAAGAAATCGTAGGTTAATTCAAAATGGCGGGTCACACTGGGGGCCTAAATTCAAGATGGCTGCATCAACTAGGAAAAACTGTGATATTTGTATTTTTTTACCTACAGTGCAAACCATAGGTTTCGGTGATTTTCTAAAACTTTGGGCCCTCAACATATCCAAACCCTACATTTTTATTGTTGTAAATGCCAATGTACATGATATTCAAAATGGCTGCCATATTCAAAATGGCTGGCCAAATTAAAAAAAATGGCAAACTACTGTAACCTTGATACGTTAAAGTAGTAAGGTAGTATGATTTTAGGTGTGTCATGGAAAATGATAAGATTAATTCACATTCTTAAACATAATTGGTTTCTTGTATGGTTAAACATTTTACATTTTGTTGGTATGTTAATCCAATATAATAAACATATGGCTGCCATGTTCAAAATGGCTGCACTCTAAATTTAAACCATGTCTTAAATGTACTGCGGATTTCTTTGTCAAGTTTGTACCTCACAGGGTCCTATTGCCATTCTAACAGGTAATCTTTTATGTGCTGCCTGGTGCTGTCAATGTGTAATTCTAAGACTGTTATCATTCAAAAATTGCAGCTTCACGTCCTGTATGGAAACCTTGCAGAGGCATCAAAAAGGCATACATAGCCGAGGTAAAAACTGATGAAGTGTGGTTGTAATGTAAATAGAATATGTTTTGCGGGACAATGTCTGGTGCTTCATGAATTGCACAAGGTCCTGTCTGTGCATTGTTTGCTTCAAACACTGGGCAGACACGAATTCTTGCAAGGTCCGGTATTTGTGCATTGTTGCGCCAACATGGGCAGACCAAGAGAGGTCCCATTGTCTGTGGTGCTGTTCTACAATTAACAGGTAGTGTTCATGATTGTTTCCAGGTAGCCCCACTCTGCAAGGCAACCTTGGATTTATCCGATTTGGTTCTGAATCTGTTGAGACATTGCCATTCAGCCATTAGGAGGTAGCTCCAGGTGGGTGATGCTCTTCAGGGTCAATACCAATAGATGTTACTTGGTTGATAGCAAGTCTTTTTTCCACAAGGCGACTCTCTTAAACTCCTTTGAGACTGTTTCAAGGGGTTGGACTTTGCTTGAGAAACTCTCTCTGGATTTAAGGCGGTTAGCAGTTGGTCTCTGTCCAGACATAGGGTGTTTCACATTAGATATTTGGCAGCTACGCTCTTGCATGCTCGCTACACTACAACAGATGTTTGGTGGAGCAATTCCTGCCTAGGATGTTTAAGTTGTCCGTTGACATTCTGTGATAAGCTGGCAGAAGGCATTTAATGCTGGTTCAAGCTTCTTGGCATGGGTTGACCTTTCCCATACAGGGTTAGCATACTCTGCACATAAGTAGCACAGGACAAGTGCCGTCGATCTTAGGGTACAAATGTATGTGGGCGAGCACCCCATCTTGTACCAGTGAGTTTGTTCAAGATGTTATTGCGTGAACATACTCCACTCTTCTTTTTATGATGTGGGTCTTATGAGAGAGAGTGCGGTCCAAGGTAACTCCTAGGTAGACAGAATTATCACAGTGCTCTAGGGGTCTTCCAGACCCAGGGGCGGATCCAGGATTTCTCAATAGAGGGGGCGCCAAATTTTTCGCTCGGTTGTTTGAAATTCTGAAGAGCGGGGAGGAACATACTGCGACCGCTGGGCGCCCACAAAGCTAGATCTACACGGCGCCCGACGCCCTGTACCGTCATTCTTAGAAATCTACAGGGCGCCCTGTGCTTAAAAAGGCATTTTTATAGATTTACAGGGCGTCCGGCACTCTATGCAACGCCCGGCGCCCTGTGCTCTGCCAAAAATAGAGGGGGCGGGCGCCGGGTGCGCCCCCCTCTAAATCCGCCTCTGAGACCAGGTTAATTTAAGCTGACTTTTGGCTTCACGGTTGCGTAGATGGAAAGTACATATGTGTCTTGAATGGATTTGCACACGGCGCTCTAACCAACTGAGCTATCAAGACTGGGTTGGTAGAGGAGCGATAGATATCATCTATAGGTGTTAGGTTCGAAAGGTGTCCATTGCTTTCCTAGCGTGTTATAGGAGGTCGCCGGTTTGAATCCGGCCAGGCGTACATGTTTTTTTTTTCAACACTTGTGTGCGCTGGCTATCTCCAGGGAAAGATTAATAAATATCCATCCTTGTCTACCTGGAGTAGTAAAAATTTAAAAACAAATATAAATTGTATATGTAAATATACCGTTCTGATGCTATCGGCTAGAAAAGCGATGGACACCTTTCGAACCTAACACCTATAGATGATATCTATCGCTCCTCTGCCAACCCAGTCTTGATAGCTCAGTTGGTTAGAGCGCCGTGCTAGTAATACGGAGGTTGCCAGTTTGAATCCGGCCAGGCGCACATGGTTTTATTTTCAACATTTGTGTGCGCTGGCTATCTCCAGAGAAAGATTAATAAATATCCATCCTTGTCTACCTGGAGAACTAAGTAGTTAAATTTCAACTTGGTTGGGTGTAACATTTTTGGCTGCTGTGGCGGTTTTGTTGGATACCTTCGACTCGAAGCTTTCGGATGGTAGACCATTCTTTCGTGCTGTTATGGGTCATATCGGTGGATTCAATTAAGGTGTGCCTGGTTTTGTTCCTTTCCTCTGACACTTCTCACCTTCAGCAGTGTTTTAACTGAGAAAAGAAAGGATCGGCTCAAACATGGGAATAACCCTTTAGACATTCCTTGGAAAGGCCTGGTATGTATTCCCCTACAGCCTCTTGGTATAAATCTCTGGGCAGTCTTATTCACTAGTTGTCATAGTTATGGGTTTTGGAAAGCAACCTTCTTCATTTCTGTAGTTAAAGTGCAGCTTAAAAGGCAACTTGTGGTTCTTACTGCATGCAGCATTGACTTAGAGTTAGTGGAAAAGGATTCAGAACAATCTGGCTACATAGGTTAGAGCTGTTTGTCCAACAATTGCTATATAGATTCCAGGATTGTAACCTCTCTTACAATGGGGCACTATAGAATGATAGCGGCAGTTTAGGGTAGTGAAGTTGATGTAGCTGTTGACTGTCTAACCATTCTTCCACAGCTTATCCATCTTTATTGGCTTCATTGTAGCCCCATGGGTACTATGGACATGTTGAAATCGCCCAGTAAAATGAGGTTTTGTGAATTCCCGAAATTGAATTGAGGGTGCTTGAAATTACTAATGGAGTTTTGTAGACTGATATAAAACTATGACAGGAGCGTAGCTTTTGTGTTGTCGCGATATTGAGGTTGATTCTACAGCGGGGTCTGTGTTCACATATAAAGCACTTCCAAACTGTCGAGGTGGTCTCCCGATGGCAAAGGGAATTTTCATCGAAAGTAATTAGTAAGACTTTGGTACACATTAAGGCTACCAAAGTACTTTTGCAGAGCAACCCATCTTTTGGGTGGTGGCAATGTGCGCCCATCATTTTGAATTTGCCGTAGAAGTGCACGTAATAGGATTCGTTGCCCCTACAATAAGTTTAAAACAAATCACTAGCTTGGAGCACAGGGAAATCAAGCCTCTTTCAATGTGTAACATGTGTCATGTGCCCTGTGATTTTTTGGACTTGATTGCTGGGGCAATGAATCAAATTGCCAACACTGGATGTACATTTTATAGGCTGTGTATAACCACAGAGCCAACAATACCAAAATCAAATGGGGTATGTTATTTTTAATGAAAAAAACTACATTCAAGTCGCACGGAGGAATCAAACCAGGGCCACGAAGTGATACTAGTAGAGTAGCATTCGCGGTTTGGAGCCAATATGGCCAAATTAAATGGAAAGAAGGAATGTTTAACAACAGACCTTAATTGGTTCCTAAGTTGATGAGAATCTACTTGATTGATTTAGTTATATTCAAGATTAAGAAAAAGTTCATTTCTTGATAATCAAAAGGATAAGCTTAAGTGACAAATTAGAAGCCCCAATTTGGATTTTTTCGCGCCATTGGATTAAATGTCTTATTTGGTTGTATTCTTAAGGTGATGTGAATTCCATCTTTAATGCACATTGTTCAATAACACCTTAGGGAAATCATAACAAGGATCAAGAAAAAAACATTAATTCTTGATAAATCAAATGATGTGCTTAAAATTGGCGCCATTTTAGAATTTTCTGCCATTTTGGATTCAATTTTGCTAATTAAACATGGATAATTACAGGAGTGTCCAATCAGGGTATTATGTTCTAAAATGGCACAGAAAAAACAATCAAATTAGTAATTGGATCATATAATTAAACATAGAAACCACGTAAAAACATGACATTACAGTGGCGGACCAGCCATTGCGAATTTGGCCTTGGCCATCTTGGAGGGAATTAATTGGCGCAGACCAGACTTTATTCAGCCTATCAGATATCTACATCTGTGCCAAATTGGTACTTTTCACCCAAAATGCACAATAGGTTTGATATGTGCACATTCTGCATGCTCACACACAGATGGCTGCACTGGCCAGCCATTACCGAGGTCTCGAAGGTCACCAGTTGGGACCACTACTACATTGCGGGCCGACCAACTAGGCGAAATTATTGTAAGCTGACTCACTCCCCACCCCCATAAAAACGCAAACAACCAAAACTAGGGAATATTGGTTGACATCGAGAGGCAAATCTTTGTTTTTAATGTAGACCTTGCATAAAGAAACACTATTAAGCGATAAAATTGTGTAAAATAAGAGAAGTTGCAGCCATTTTGGAAAAAAAGAATGCCATTTTGAAATACTGGGCCACATTTCTGTTACAGAAACAACTTTTAATAGTTTACCCCATAAACAAATTTATAATTTGGGCATTACTGTAGCTACCAATTATGTTTTTGTATCCTAAAACAACAAACAAAATGAATTCGAGTCCATGAAAAGGAGCTAAAATACTAGAAAGGGTCGGCCATTTTGGGAATTGTCGCCATTGTGTTACACGAAAAATCTGCGATGAAACCCTATAGCCAAAATCCTTCTTAGCACATGCCCAAACTGTGTGACCAAATTTCATGCTTTTATCACCAAGTGCATAATTCATGCACATATCTACTCTACTACTAGGTGCAACATGGGATACCTCATTTGTTGACGTCAAATGTCCACATACCAAGATCAAAGGTCATGTGAGGTCAGTTGTAAGATGAAATGTAAAATTTACCGTCATTTGAAAATTGAAGTTCAATTGGAACCTAACTTTGTTTATGGAGAGTACATGCAAAACCCTCATGTGTTTATGAGGTCAAAGTCACATATGAGGTCAAATGTCCTATGAGGCCTATCATATTCACAAACTTTTGCGGCAGGCAACAAACAAGACGTTCCGAGGACCAATGTATTTTTTTATGCTTGTTGGTTATCAAGAAAGGTTAAATTTCGGTAATAGGTTCCACGTTTTGCCAATCCCCCCCCCCCCCCCCTTTGGAGGGGGAGTTTGGGATAAAACCCTTTGAAAAAAATCCCCCTTCCCCTAAAAAATTCCTTTTTACAGGCCTGCCATTTGCTGCTGACCCTTATTTGTGGGAAAATGACCAAATGAAGAAGGCTACATTATATCTCAAATCAGTATTTGCAGCAAATTAATAACTCATTTAGTTCAATTGTAGAATACTAAAATCATGTTTGACAGTGTTGATGTGTGATAAAGCTGAAATCAGGTAGATAATTATTGTAAAATAACACCAAATGGACTAATGTTGGTTGCTATATAGGTCAGAGTTATTAATATAAGGCTGGTATTTCGGATCAAAAGAGGTCTAACTTTGACCCGTGTTTAAACCAAGATTCCCCCCACCACCCTCCGACTTTTTTCTTCTTCTTCATCCTCTAAAAATGTGCTGTACCAGGTGAGAAATTCCTCTGATGGGCCGGATCAGCCCATTCATGTTCCTGCCCATCAATGAGGATTTCTCACGTGTAACATTTAACGTTCACAGTATTGTGAAATGAAAAATGGTCTAATTATGTAGGACTGAAGCATAATTAAAACCCCGAAATTCTAAAGTTTCGACTTTCCTTCATGATACCAGCCTCAATGTCTAAAATGTGTACTACTTGATCTAGTCCGCAGGAGGAGTTTCTGTACAACCTGACCCATCTGAACACCCTTCTCTCTTGACATCAGGACAAATTTGGAACCTTAAAGACCCTGTCAGTGATTTATCAGAAGGGTCAAAATAATTGAAATTTGCAGGAATACTTCAAAAGTGAAGGATAAGTGGTGTAGCATTCTCATAAGTTACTTTTTCCAGCTGTAGAATTGACGGAAAAGGAAGAAAACGGTAGTGTTCCAAGATACGATTCTCTATTCAATTACGTATTGTAGTAAGTGTCCGTTCGGACAGTATTGACTAAAATTTCAGATTTTGTCCATATTATATTGCTTCTGGTATTATCATTTGCTGGGTATGTTAGGATACCCGCACTTGTTACATACATGCAAAAATCTGATTTTTGATGATTTTTTTTCGATTTTCTGATTTAGCAAATCACTGATAGTGCCTTAAACGGAATAAACCTGTGCTTTATTCTGTGAAGGTTTTCCCAATTCATAAGTGTGACAGAAAAAAGTGTCAGATGGGTCAGGTTATGGAAACTCCCTCCCCAGAAAGGAGTCTATGGTCTTGGGCTGCCAAAAAACTTGGGAGTCTTTTGAAAGGCACCTGGCCTGGCACATAACACATGATGACAAAATATTAATTTCAAAGTTGGAGATCTTTTGGTGAAAAATAGTGGGATTCTTAAATATTTTGCTCCCTATCAGAGTTTTTTATGCAAGTTGGCAGCAAAATTGCCGATTATTTTAATACAAAATTTATGTAATTTCTATATTTTTAAGGTGCAACAATATATTTTGGGGGCATCCCTTGATATATGTTATGCGATCTGGGAAACCCGCCATGGTGGGATTTAATTTTGAGTTTTTAACTATCTGCAGAGCTTTGAATTAAAGTTTCCATAACTGGTTTACTGGATCTTTCTTCTTTGAGATCCACGTCAAAAGTTTACGCCTTATCAACTGACAAAAATAAAGTACAATATACCAATTTTAACTATTTTCTTATTTTTTAAACTTCCTGTGCGACATGTGCGGGTTTTCCCAGATCCATACATATTGATCATCTAAGTGGTGGTTCCATTAGATAAGAAGACATCACAGATTTCCACCTTGGAATGTTTTGCTCCAGAAAATGTGCTTCTACAAAGATGATTTTGATATGCTTTATATTCAATATAAACCGGCTGAATTTTGGTATTTGTCCAATATGAAATTAGACTTCACATTTTATGTACATAACCAAAGAAATCCTATGGACCGCCAAATTTATTGTCGCTTGGCCGGATTGTTATGTCAAACTTTTTTCTTAGTGTCTGACTTGTAAATCTCTTCTTTTTCATACAAAAGAATATTTCAAATCGGCCACGCCGTTAATGAGTTATAGTGGTCGGCCGACAATATTTTTAAAAATCAAAGAACCATAGTCCAATTTTTTTTTCCATCGATGTATGTGCACCATAATGTCCGTAACAATTATTAGTACATTAACAAAATTAACCCTTTTGTCCTGAAAACAATGTCATCGTTGACGTTGCTAAACAGTTATTGTACAAACTATGGGAAATGACGTGTATTTTGCAACACCTAAAAAATACAGGATGGCCTCATGTTGATAAAATGGTTGTAATTTGGGTCTTCTAGAGTAGATATCAACATATTTTGAAAACAAAGTTGGAATTTACGTGCCAGGCCTCCTTGGAATTTTTCTGTCTTTTGGCCCAAGTTTTCACATGTTTTGAAACAATGTTTTGCCCCGCAATTTGCATCCCAAATAAAATAGTTTCATTTTTTTATTGGCAGATTTGTGTTGTCCTTATTACCCACACGTGGTAAATAGAATTAAATTTCGTGCAAAAATTCAGTTGGAAAGTGTTTCCTGGGGGGATCCCCTTAGCACGAACGGGAGGGAAACCCCTGGTCACTTACGTGTTATCCTTTAAGATGGGATATTTTTGATGGAACGCCTTTGCATCAGTGGAAAAATCAGGGGTTTCAAATTTTAGGGCACCTGAATATGTAAAATCTCTCATGGCCCCTTTAAATTAAAGGATGATTGAGAGATTTCACCTAACAGGTGTCCCTAAAAATGTGAAAATTCTGTTTTGTTTTGCGCTATTGTAGCTTTCTATCAAAATATCCCCATATTAAATGATAACTGCAAATCATTTCTTTGGTACAAAAAATTGTAATTTCTAATTTCTCTATGTGAGCAAATACTAAATTCAGCCTGTTTTATGTTAAGCAGATGAAAATGGCCTTTTCTTCCTTTCCCTTCAAGGCCATTTCTCTAGCCAAATACAAGCAAGAAATCCTATTGGGGGTCGTAATCTATTGAAATCGCTACATATGGACACAATATATGGATCCCAAAATCTTTCATGGGCACCTTTACCTTTTCTTCACAGTCCCGGCAGCAGTCCTGTGGAATGACGTCCCAGCCGTTTTTTGCGATATCGACGTGTTGCCGTATAGTTACAACGGTTTCCCGTTGTTGAAAATCGATAAACATGGTCCTTCCCACTTCGCATCAAAAAAAATAGTTAAAACGGCTGATATCGCTTTCGAAAAGACTAACCTAAGTGCACAGGTCATCCCTAATGGTCATGTGAGAACAAAGAAAATCAATGGATCTTTAGTAGATACGAAGTAGCTTAATGTCTACTCTGGGACTTTGCTGTCCATCAACCACAGGACCGGGTTGGTACATTTTGGTGACCCCCCCTTTGCCTGACCCGACTCAAACAGCCTTTATGGAATAAATTGCAGCAAACGCACTTTATTTGTTGGAATTCAGAGTCGGGTCAGGCTAAGTGGGGTCCACAGAATAACAACCAACTCATCCTACCGGTACTGTCACCCAGAGTGTTGTCAACGAGGGTAGTTTTTTGTAGCATTTATAGAAATGTCATTGACTAAGGTACCCGTTTAGAGCCCATATTTCTGCAGCCATTGCCAATTGCTCCGTGTCTGTGCAGTAGCTGGTCCTCCGTAACCTTACCCACTGACACACTTTTTTTTTTTCTGACACTTATAAATTTAAATTCGGAAACCCCTTCACAGATTAAAGCACATTGTTTTATTCTGTTAAAGTTTCCAAATTCATAAGTATGTCAGTTAAAAAAGTGTGTCAGTTAAAAAGTGTGTCATATGGGTCGGGTTACGGAAAATCCCATGGTGTAGGCTACCATGGCTGGTCGTGCTCATGTGTATACATGCAATCTACTAGATTTGTGGAAAGCTGTAAGCTGACCCTTTGTGATGTACGGTAACCCTTTTTAATTTGTCAAAAATTGAAAGACACACACAAGAAATGATTGTTACAGTGACTTTTATTACACTGATGTCATGATGTTATGTTCCATTAACCGGAATAAATAAGTATTTGTTAGTTACAAATAACAACACATTTCAATATACAAACCTAAGAGTTGCATTGTTTTCCTGACTAAATTTAAATAAATTGTCAAAACAATTTGTTTTTTTTTTCAAAGTCAACTTTAATTTCTCTATTTGACAGTAAAATTAAAAGCATCTTAGCACACATTTTTTTGAAGACGCCCCCAATTTTTACCAAAATTGAGATTTTTTAACAACGGTTGCAAACCACTACCGGATCAAACCTGCCGCTGTTGCCCGGTGATTTGTAAAGCCCCCGAACTGACAAAATATAACGGTTTTGTTTGCTGTAATACTTTCACATGCACAGCGATTTAATCTCCATTTCCCGTCCCAAAACACGAATATTTCAAATCATTTTGTTAACAATATGTTAAAAATAACTGGACAAATTATTAACAACAAATAGGGACCAAAATGTCTTTTATCATACATTTGGACGCCTTAAAGGCCGAGCTCAAGTTTTCCTGAGGAGGCTGCCCTCATTGTCCCAAAAAATCGTGTTTTTTTTAAACATTACATAATGCGTTGTCCCATAACTATCACTGTGTAATTTGCTAGCTTAAATCGAATTCCTTCATATAGGAATCACAACTTTGTTATAAAATTCCTTGGATCCGGATTTTTGTTAACACAGTATCCTATGGGGACTTACTACTACACATAATGTTTCCTGCATCAAAACGAAAATTTCCGATTCATCTCACATTTTTCGGAATTGTGCATTTAGGTTACTATCTTTAGATCTAGTGACTATTTTTCATTATCAACACAAAAAAATAATATTTCGAAATCTCTGAGTCCACTTAATTTATGCTATTCATTTAAAAAAGTGAACAGTAAAAAGTTTGGTTACTCAACTTTTAATGAAATTTTGGTCAAGGTTCTATGAACAATTTCTCTTAAATTTTGGTTATGCTATTGAATGAAATCTCAACTAAAAAATAATAAAAATCGCTCAGAGAACCTCCTCGCGTTCAGTAGAAATGGATGAAATTACCAGTATTTTTAGGGTACAGAGGATTACGAACAGTCAGTTGTGTTGACGATTTCAACACACGCGCGTGGACTGCGTGAGTCATGAACCCGCAACGCGACGCGCAATTGGTCCAAAATATGCGCTCTCATACAGTCATAGTCCTGCTGCGTGTACACAGTGTGTTCGTCACACGGTTCGACGTGTCACGAATGCCTACAGTATTTTCTTGGGCGTGTTTGCAGAGTGTAAATAACAATCAGAACATGGCATCATGAGCAGAAAACCCATCAATTGGGATGGTTAGGGAATGCATAGTTGTGGGGTCATAGGTCATGAGGGTCCATCTATAGGTCAATTGACATATAGTCCACGGGTCTTGGCCAGTAGTTATCTTGAGTAAGTTTGGTGGCTATATACTCAACTTGGAACTAACGGCCAAACTATACACTACAAAACTCTTATCCATAATCAAAGCAACGGCCAAGTTACCCGATAACGACCCCTTGATGACCTTCTGACCCCAAATGACCCCCTGAAAAATGTGACCACAAACGTCGTACGTGAAACTCTACCCCACATCACAACTCATATCCATACGTAAAGGCACGGCCAAGCTACCCAAAAAACGATCCTTCATGACCTTTGACCCCCAAACTGACCCCTCGAAAACCGTGATCACAAACTGTATGGCACAAACCACCATACCAAACCATATCCATATATCAAAGCATGATCACGACCCCTGGATGACCGTTGACACCAAAATGACCCTGGCCTAAAGCACGGCCAAGTTCCATAACGACCCCTGATGAACCTGTTCCCGAGTCTGCCAACATTGAAGATTTTTGGAATCAGGAGATTTGATCTTGGAATCAGGGAGAATTTGATCTTGGAATCAGGGAGATTTGACCTGTTTTTTAAAAAATTAGGAGCATACCTCGGTCCTCAAGAGGGAATACAGCCAATGGATACTCTGTCCTTAAAGATCAATTGAAAGCTTCCACATTTAAGGAACTGTCAGTATGAACTTAGTCCATTTGCATTTTTTTAAAAGAATGACATAAATGTTGAAGTAAAAGTCAACTTGAAAAGGTTCCATCAGAACTTGAAAACGAGCCACCTACATAGTTATGACTGCATCATCAGATATAGCTCTTTACAATAAAGCTTTCCAAAAAAGTGCAGGGCTCCACCGTCTGACAGCCCCTCTTTAAGGAACTTTCACATGAACTAAGTCCATTTGCTTTTTAAAAGAAATGAATAAAGGTTGGAAGTAAAAGTCAACTTAAAAAATGTTCATAACTTGAAACGATGCCATCTAAAACATTAAACGCATATTAAAGAGCTCTTAAAATAAAAGCTTGTCCCGAAAAAATTGACAGGGCTCCACCGTTTGACAGCCCCTTTAGGAACTGTCTTTGGGAACATTAATAGCAATGATGGCGCAATCTTCAAAAAGGCAAACATCAAATCACAACATGTCATTATCGTGTCGCCTATTCCCTTTGCACCACTGGAGTTAATTGTTTACACTTTAAGACACAGCATACACTAATGTAAGGCAAATTTGGGTCTCTCACTCTTCGTACTTTTGCGATTATTCTTTGAGACTTGGTTGCAAAATACCCGCGTTATTAACATAACTTAAAGGGCCTTTTTGACATCTGGTATACATCTTTCAAGTAACCATTTTCACTAATTGAACATTGAAATTTTACATCAAGTTGTAGGCACGTTAGGCATTTGACCTTACTAACTAACAGGCCCTGGTCACACTTACCACCCTCCGGAAGAGGAGAATATTGAACAACTATTTTTTTAAACCATAATCTACTAGATTTTTAAATTCCAAGTAGGCTTCTGTCTTGATAACCATAAGTTAACTTTTTAAAATATTTATTAATTTAATCATGTTCATTATATAACTCAAGTTTTAAGTCTTTACCACAATGAATTTCCCCACATTCCATGTGAAAAATTCAAGGGCTGCAAAAATTGTTGATGTGGTTGGTTTGTTTACACTAAATCTACTCAGTCAAATGAAACTGTCACTTGTGTTTGACCTCAGTCCCTGGTGAGCCCTGCAATGCTTGTTAGATATTGTAACATGATCACTGTTTCATTTTCGCCTGCCTGACGAACCCCACTAGAACCGGTTTATAGTGCACACATAAACCAATAGCATCCAGTAAGAAAGACGACAAGCGCGGAATCAAATGATGTCCAAAACTTGACAAAAAGATAGAAAGGTTACTCAAACTGACTCCCGTCACTGAATTTAAAAAATCAGCCCAACACGAGATTCCCCAAGTGTCTGACTCCCACTAGGCATGCTTTTCGTCAAATGCAAATAAAAAACAAACCGCCCAGCTAGTGAGAAAATAATGACATGCCGCTCTCGATGAATACCCATCCATGAATTGATGGTTAACAATCAGCTGATATAGAAAAGACCGAAGGAAAGGAAGCCGCAATTTGACCTGGAAACTTCATCATTGAAGAGATTGGTTGGTCTGAGGCACATTCTTCCGACAAATTCTGATACTAGTATGATTTAAAATATTGTTTGCGACTGTCTTGACTTACATTTGGTATTTTGGGGCTCTCTTTGGGAAGCCTTTAATTTTGTTTAAATAAATACATCGGTAAATACATTATAAAAAAAATAAATAAAAAATTGTCATTTCGTCATTGCAATTTGTCGGGACCCTACTGGAAACAAACTCGTGTTGTTTGTTTCGTTTTTTCGTTTGTATTTGTTTTTTAGTGTTTGTTTGGTTTTTTTTTTGTTGTTGCCCATGTTTTGCTTTTGGGGTTTGCTTTGAGGGAGGGCTTGTTTGTTTGTGTTTTGCTTTCGGTTGTCGCTTTCGGGTTTGTTGCTGTGGGTTGTTGTCTTGATCGCAACGTTGCGCACAGCCATTCACGTAAATTTCTCCTTGAACTTGCCGCATGAACTTGCATTGAATACACACGCACCGGATGTTCACGGCTCGGCTGGCCGTAATCAAATGAGTATTAAAACTACATACTCGCCAGAATGATTTGATCCGGTAGTGGTATGTGCACGGTTTCATATTGGGGGTTAACTGGCTATTAAACTCTACCTGTGGAATGGTTGAGCTTGAAAATGTCTGTGTTTCACAGACGAATGAATTTTGTATTATAATCAACTGCTGCTGGAAACGGCCTTGCCAATGTGAAAAGGGGAACTAGCGCCATGTACTGGGGTCTACGCTCACCATTATTGTTTATTGTGTTCATCAGGCACAGTCAAGGTAGAGGTTTCTTCTCGAGGTGGCACTATTTCATCATCATGGACGGACAGAAACGTAGCAGTTCCACTCTGCCTTAAGTCCCAATCTGGGATCCCCAATTCTAATTACAAAATCGCTTATTTTATGATAAATACGCAGATTCTTAGCATTCCTCTGTTTCGCAGTTAGATGTTTCCTAGATAATATTACCAACGTACTGTGCCAAAATGCAACTTTGAAAATTGGGGGCGCTCTCTTCAAAAAAATGTGCTAATATTGCTTTAAGTGAAATCTAGAACTACCAATTGTTAATGGTCCAGGGGTGCATTTCTCAATTACAACAACACAGACCCATTTGAAGTCAACCGAATTGTAAGTATAGGGGATTAATAACAGTACCGTTACGACTGCATCTGCTTACGTGTTGTGTGAAATCTTTGTGAAGTCCACCCCAGTTCTTGTACATAACCGTACGCTCTGCACCACTATTTTTATGTTTTGCCCCTTTACCCTTCATGCCTACATTCGCTCAAAGATTTAGTTTTAAAATTTCCAAACAATTACAAATTTTCACAAGGCCTAGTTTTACGCTAAATTCTTGGACTGTTCCATTTCACTCCGGCTTGCCTCATGATGAAAAGTCAAAAGTTGACCACTTGATAAATATTTGTAGCTGTACTGACACATAGGTTAACCAGAAACTTCACTGAACCAATGCCTTTGTAATTTTTTGATATTACACTCTGTATGGTCTGAAAACTTACATAATTAGATTCAGGGGTTGGCAAATTTCCACGGGCAATCTAGTATTTCCCACCTAGGAGGGCGGGAAATAGTGGTGGAAATACCGGAAATACGGTAATACCGGGAATAGGTGGGAAATACCGGAATACTGGAAATCCTGGTCGATAACCCCGGGAAATCTATGGCTGTAATGCAATGTGAACACCTTGTTGGGTGTGTAACCTCAAATAACTACAGCTTTCTCAAAAAAAATGGTACACTCAAAAACCGATTTTTTCATAATTATATCTCAACATAAGTAAGTTGTTTGTAATTTCAATTCAAGAATAAACCAGGCTTTCCAGGATTTTTGTTTCATCTCAATTGCTTATTGCAATCGAGAGATAATTCCAGTTACTGGGCGACACAAAAATCAAGTTTGTTGCCACTTCTGGTTTGAGTGCAACGGGGTGAGCGAATTACTTAAACATAGTTTTTCACAGATATGCATTCTTTTAAAAAGGGATTAACTTTCATAAAGAAACTCCTAAATACGAAAACCTTACATAATGGTGGAAGTTTATGATCAGTACGTTCTGGCTTTACGATAAAGTGAATACATTCGCATACTGTTGTTTGTCAGAAGAGAACCCGTGACGTGTACAACAGCCGGCGTAACAGGCAAACCGGGAGGAGATGTTTTTTCTATGGTCTTGAGTATCAGAACACCAAATCTACCACCACTGTGCATACTTTGGCTTCCAAATTCGAATGTTGTAAAAAATTGGACTTCAAGCAATTAGAAAATGCACAAAGATTTTAAGAAAAAAAAACCATTTCTTTGATTTGGAGTGTTTAATTTGGTTTCAATTAATTCCTTCGGCATGAATTTCAAACAATACCAATCTTGTATAAAGTGTCAAAGCTCCATTCATTGACTGGGCAATAATATTTGTATTTGTTGTTATTGAAAATAAGAGTTTTACAATTGAACTGATTATGTTGACTATTAAAACTTGTGTCGATAAAATTAGACTTCCTTTGTTTACTAGTTAATCTGTGTTTTGTTTCTTTTTTGTAAAATTGCAATCTTTGTGAGCTCCCAAGACAGCATGGCATAGCGGGGGGCGAAACAACTTTGCCCATGCATAAAAAGTGCACAAAATCTAAATCGTTGGTATATCGCACTAAAATTATTATATCTCTGGATTGCCAAAAGCAATGATGAAACAAACACCATTGGAAAGCCTGTCTTTGTTTCTTTAATATTATGTCAATTAGAATGACTTATTTTTAAATTTCATATTTAACAACCATTTTTTTTCTGATTGTACCATTTTTTTTTTGAACAGCTTGTATATTTTACAGTACAAATGTTTGTGGTATCATCTGGTTATGTTTTAAGGGTTACTCTCTAAATGTAACGAAGTGAAACTTTCACTCCCCAAAAGAGTGAACTTGTTTAAAACCACCCAAAATGGAGTGTGTTTGTCTTACAAAGATCGAATTCCACCAAAAAGTGAGTTAAAATCACTCCAGTAAGAGGGGATTTCCACTCATTTTCATGTGTCCTTCTTTTCAGTTTCACTCCTCAAAAGTTTGTCCTTCGTTTAACTCCTCAAACGATTGGAAATCCACTCCTTTTTTGAGTGATTTTTACTCTTTTAGAGTGGAAATTCACCTTGGTGACGTACAACCAGTTCCCCATTTTTTTGTAGTGGGTTTTACAAGAGGTTCACTCTTTTTGGAGAGTGCAATTTCACTCGTTTACATTTAAGAGAGTAATTCCAATTCAACTCCAAAACTCCACTCCACTAAACCATCAACAAGTAAAGATAATCAATGAGGCCTACCCTGCCTGGGTTGACAAAGAGACCAGCTACTCTAAAAGGATAAAATTAAGAATGAATGATGATAGAATTTAGAATAAAAGCTGCCATTCATTTAAGGATGTTTCTGCCTCCCGCAGTTCCTTACTTTGTGCATCTTAACAAGTACTTGTGATTTAAGCATGTGTACCCAACACTTTACCTGAGGCGCAATTTTTTTAGTGAATTTATCTCTCTGTGGTTATTTAGCACTTACATTATAGTCATCTTTGATGTATTAAATATTTTTGAGAGAAATGATGAATTAAATTGAAAGTGCAAGAATCTACAGAATCAAAAGATTCGATCCAATAGCTAAGTTAAGTGAATAAAATGAAAACACC
Source organism: Ophioderma brevispina (assembly GCA_023653785.1). Classification (NCBI taxonomy): domain Eukaryota; kingdom Metazoa; phylum Echinodermata; class Ophiuroidea; order Amphilepidida; family Ophiodermatidae; genus Ophioderma; species Ophioderma brevispina. The sequence goes on from JAMKCH010003645.1 coordinate 23,048, forward strand.
ATCAACCCCCCTCCCTGGGGCATTCATTGCATGAAAGTGCTTATTATTGTGTTTGTATTTGATTTTTCAGGATGTTAAATAAAATTAAAGTTTTTGAAAAGGTCACTTTTGAGTATTTCCCGCTATTTCCCACTATTTTCCCGGTTTGGCCAAAATATGCCTGGTGGTATTTACCGGTAAATACCGGTATTTTACCTCGCCCGGTATTTCCCAGGGCGGGAAACACCGGCCAACCTGGCCTTTTTTTATAAAACAGTTAATAAAAGTAACAGTGGGGGGAATGGAGTAAATTTTGAATTAAATGTATGTGATACAAATATACAAGCTGCTATTTGATGGTGTTTTATTCACATTTCCACAGGTCAGCTTGGAAACATAGGGGCCCATAAAACACACCAAAATGTCAGTTAAAATTATACTTGTCTAGCACAAGCTGTTTGAAAGTCTCATTTATTATGCAAAAACAGAATAACACAAAAATTAATCACTGGCGACACACTTTTGACACTGATTTGGATTATGTAGTCCATTAAGTACATCTGTGTAAATTTTTATAAATTTCAATATGATTTTTCTTTTCTTCAAATCTAGCTTTCCCGTTCCATTCTTTCCTCTGGAGAATGGACATATAGATGGGCGCTATAAACGTCAACTCATTACCTCTGAGGCCTATGTGTCAAGATTCCTGCAATGGATTTGTCTGATTTTGCAGAGATAATATCTCTCTGCATGTACCTACTTATTTCAGTTGTCACAATTGTGTCGCCATTACTTATTTGTTCTAAAAATATAAGAGACAATTTGCATGGGGTCAAACAGCTGTGTTATAGATTATGCAAAATATAGCAACTTGCATAATTTAAAAAAAAGGAAAATTGAAAAAAAAAAATCTTTAAGTAAATTATGCCTTATACAGTAATTATTTTGTCATCTCCATGACAAAATCAATTTTACAGGATAATCAAATGTTAAATATATATAGAATAGAATACAAAGAATATAAATGAATATTTCATATTTACAGAGTACAATACACATTTTAAATTATGAAAGCATTTCATATTTCAATTCCATATTAGCATAATGAATTATAATTGAATGACAGTTGCATAGATAGGAAAACAGTAGCTTTGAATACAGTGTATGATCGCCACTCTAGTACTTCCAGCACAACTCAACATAAATCGTGGGCAAATGTACAGGTTTGGCGATGTCGTCCGCTATTTGCGGGGCAGGACCACAAGTGAATGAATCACCTCAGAGAGGAAATGCCATTCATAATATTACCATCTTCATTGCAATAAATTGATGACACAAATTGTACATCAATTTGCTCTAGATCTGATCTTCTTTATCAGAGATAAATTAAAAATTGTTAAGAGGGCTGAACCTGCTCTACAGATTATAAGACACCAAAACATCTTGCAATCTTATCACGCAGAAGGTATTTTTTTTTCCTTCAAAATTTAGTCTTTAAAGTAATGGAAATAAAGCCTGACTTGGACTTGTCACTTGGTGATCCCATTCCACAAGTTATGTACAACATCTGTTATATGCAAACAAATACACAGCACACACCACATAATATTATCTTATATCCAGCACCTTCAAACCCATGAGTGAGATCTAAGACCAAGATTTAAAATAATGATGATACAGAGTTGGCATCATTTCAAAAATTAAGTTTTACACAATTTATAAACTTTTATAATTTACAACTAATAAACACAATGAGTTTTCATGATTTTGTGTGGTAGTCATGCAGTTTGGCTCTCTCAGAACATTTGATAATCAATATCTGTAAAAGTGGAATTTTTTGCGCTACATTAATTTTCGCGCTTTTCGCGCACTTCTGAGCTAGCGCAAATAAAAACCTGCTAAATGTTTATTTTGTGTGTAGGTCTATTTAAGAATCGCTGAAAAAAGCGAATTAAAAAAAACAAGCAAAAATGTTAAAATTGCTGAAAAGTGAAAAATTACACGCGCGAAATTTACCACTTTTACAGACTTCTATAACTATTTAATTGAGAATATCTGAATTTATTGAATCAATCTTATAATACATCAAGTTTTGGAGAATTTCACTTTAATAAGGTCATGTGATCCCACAAAAATCGTATTCTTAACACATAAAAACCATGACTTTTTACACTCATTTTAGTCCACAATTAAAGCATAATTTTAGCAAGATCATGAAATATCTTGTGGTTCTTAAACTTCTGAGACATTTTTATCCCAAGTACTGACATGCGTTTTGTACAGTACAATATAGGTACATTGCAATGCATTATGGGATTGATTCACAACACCCTCTGAAAGAAAAACAAGCACCTGGAAAAAAACCTGCACAATTGAGCTTGGATCCAGAAAACTGAATTTGAGCAAAGTCATGGCCTGACTGGGAGTCAACCTGAATGGACCTCATTGGAGAAAGGCAAAAGTTTCCCAAAATGTTGATAACTTATATGGTACCCTGAACCGTCCTAAAAAGGCAAGGGGTAGTTGTAAGACTCTTCCCTTAAACCATTGGTTGTTTGAAAGAGGGTGCATATGGACTCATGCCAAAGCTGCCCCTGATATGGGCAATTCCACGGTGATGTCACCTTTGTAACGTCCATGACGCATTTTCTAGAGATTATATCTTGTTAATTAACTGGAGTTTTCTAGAATTATTATGCTATAATTAATCAATATGAGCTGCACTAAGCACCTAACTCTAAATTATCAATTAGGAATGAGTAAGTGTTGCAAATTCAACATGTGTAACATCCATGACGTTTCCAAAAATGTAACCACCGTGACACTCATTTTAATGTGTTTCTATACTATGGTAAGATGTTATCCCATACTTGTATTCACAGTTAGATACTGTGTTGCTGTGGTTACATTATTAAACAGAAACCATGAAGTTTGAGGTTGCAACTTCAAAGAGCTTTTGTAATGAATGTTGTCCCAAAAAACGCTTGTCCATTCTCGTAACGTCCATGACATTCACTTCTAAAGCTCGTATCTTTTTAATCAGTTGGGGTTCCCTAGAAATTTCATGCTCATGTTAAAAATTAGACTGTCCACTAACATTACCACAAGTAAAATTAACATCCAAAGCATTCTGGTTTATTGGAATACCTTTTGAATACAGGAAGTGTGACGTAACCTCCATGACGGTGGAATTGCCCATATGCAGTTTCAGGATTTGTTTACTGGAAGTCAGTTTGTACAAAATTCATTCATAATTTTAAGTCAATTTGTAGCAAACTTTGTTCCCACAATGCAATGGGCGTATTGCAATAGTAAGGTTGGCGGTTCCAACTCCTTTGTTATGCAATATGCCCATTGTATTTTGGAAACAAAATTAGCTACAAATTAACTAATTATGGGAAACAAACCCACATAAAACCGATAATTGTGACGTATATAGCTACTAGTTGGGAACAAAGGATTAACAGTCCCCTTTAAGCTGAATATCTTCTCTGCACTTGCAAAATGATGATATACAGGGGCGTTTCCATTACTTGACCATTGGTTTACCATGTTTACTTGACCACCTTCTCCTGATCTACTCTGAATTCAACAACCTTCACAGCCATAAAATTGTTGAATTCATATAGTCGGTGACAGAATAAGGCGACCGATTGCGCGTCTGACGTAATTTGACGGTGCACAACAAATGTTGGCCGCGAAGAATAATCTGTGAACATTTCAAGCTTATTAAAACAAAGTTTACTTGCGTGAATTATTATGTCCGCGAGTCGAAAACCCAACTCAAATAGGACATGTTTTGATTATTTAAATAATATTTTGTTCAAACATGCCCCACCCATACTACACATTCAAACAAAACGCGGTCCGCACCACGCTGATTGACAAACTTGACATACGCGCAGTCGGTCGGCTAATTCTATAGCAGCGAGCTCAGCAGTCAGACGAAAATAGGTTTTTAATTATGGAAACACCCATCATACTATTATTTGGAATGATAACAATAGTTAGTAGTCCTATACAGTTTTCAATCCAGTAAATCCATCCTGCGGATTTTAAAACAATTACGCATCGCGAGTTGCATAATATAGAACAAAACATACACATGTATACAAGTAATGGTAAAAAATAACATTTTTGTATTCAATACTGCATAGCACAATTTAGTATATCTCTGAGTAGTAAATATTTGCATTATACAAATGAACAATACATAGGTAGAATTCATAAGAAAGCCTTTTAATTTCTTTTCTAACATTTTATTTTCTCAATCTTCTCTGAGGGTAAAGTACCCATGTCCTTCCCTGTTTTAACAAATTAATAAAGATCCACTTTGACAGCCTCTTTTCAGTCATTCGCCACTTCTCAAGATTTCATATATGAAATTCATGTTGACAAAATTTTCGAACATCGTACAGGTCAACTGACCTAGGTCTGGCAACCCACAGAATCTATTTTGTAAAATACCAACAGCATTATAGTCCCAGTACATAAGCTGCTGCTCAAATGTTTTTCCTGCACCTTATCCACTTAGATTGCAAGGAAACAAACTGAAACCTATGACTACTGTTTATTGTCAAGTCTTAATGGGACTTTATTTAAAATTACACTGGGGGTATTTTTTGTTAATTTTTAACTTAAAACTACAACAACAAATGATAACAAGAAGAATTTTTTTCTGTGAGGGACATTGATTTTAGAATCTAGTCAATGGTTGAGTGGTTGTTTTCTTGAAAAAGACCATTTGACGGCGATGTAAATCACAAGGTCAGCAGTCGCCGATAGCCCTGCACCTTGAGTTAATCACGGCAGCATATTGTTTTGGCATTTGTTTATACTGTGTGCATCTCGCCATACAAATTAAAAGGCTTTGATCTCGCGAAAGCAATAAAGATTGCCGAGAGGTGGATCCAAAATGTTTCACTGGTTGGAATACATGGACCATTGTCAAACCGTATCCTGAAAAGCTCACAAATATCAGCAAAATGCAAAATGTGACGTAAAAACAAAGGCAGATTTAAACCAATATGGTTGCCAAGTTCAATGCATCTGTGTTTTTCCAATCATAAAGAACGGAGTCGCTGGTTTGCAAAAAAAAAAAAAAAAAAAAAGAAAATAGGTTTTTAATTATGGAAACACCCATCATACTATTATTTGGAATGATAACAATAGTTAGTAGTCCTATACAGTTTTCAATCCAGTAAATCCATCCTGCGGATTTTAAAACAATTACGCATCGCGAGTTGCATAATATAGAACAAAACATACACATGTATACAAGTAATGGTAAAAAATAACATTTTTGTATTCAATACTGCATAGCACAATTTAGTATATCTCTGAGTAGTAAATATTTGCATTATACAAATGAACAATACATAGGTAGAATTCATAAGAAAGCCTTTTAATTTCTTTTCTAACATTTTATTTTCTCAATCTTCTCTGAGGGTAAAGTACCCATGTCCTTCCCTGTTTTAACAAATTAATAAAGATCCAGTTTGACAGCCTCTTTTCAGTCATTCGCCACTTCTCAAGATTTCATATATGAAAGAAATTCATGTTGACAAAATTTTCGAACATCGTACAGGTCAACTGACCTAGGTCTGGCAACCCACAAAATCTATTTTGTAAAATACCAACAGCATTATAGTCCCAGTACATAAGCTGCCGCTCAAATGTTTTTCCTGCACCTTATCCACTTAGATTGCAAGGAAACAACTGGAAACCTATTGACTTACTGTGTTATTGATCAAGTCTTACTGGGATTTAAAATGACACTGGGGGTATTTTTTGTTAATTTTTAACTTAAAACTACAACAAAAATGATCACAAGAAGACATTTTTTGTGTGAGGGACATTGTTTAGAATAAGTTTGTTGATTGGTTGTTTTCTTGAAAAAGACCATTTTGCGGCGAGTAAATCACAAGTTCAGCAGTCGCCGATAGCCCTGCACCTTGAGTACTTCACGGCAGCAATATTGTTTTGGCATGTTTATACTGTGTGCATCTCGCCATACAAATTAAAAGGTCTTTGATCTCGCCGCAAGCAATAAAGCTGCCGAGTGTGGATCCAAACAATGTTTCACTGGTTTGGAATAATTGGCATTGTCAAACCGTATCCTGAAAAGCTCACAAATATCAGCAAAATGCAAAATGTGACGTAAAAACAAAGGCAGATTTAAACCAATATGGTTGCCAAGTTCAATGCATCTGTGTTTTTCCAATCATAAAGAACGGAGTCGCTGGTTTGCAAAGCCCATCTCCAGCAAGTTGAAATTTCCCATAGCGTGTCGTCGGCGATGAGCTCATTAATTATTCATGACAAAATCACTACAGCAAAGTTATACAAGATTTTGGACCACCTCAGTAAAATGTCAAATTTGAGGGGTCATAATGATTAATGGCCATAAGAAATTTGAATTTTCTGACTAGAAAAGAGTAATGGATATATTAAAACATCAATTTCATTGGTGTTCTCAGTATTTTACTTGTGATATGGTGAGAACTCTGTAGGCTACATGTGCACAAATACTTTTGAGTGGTAGTGCAAGCTTAATCATACACACAGTGGCCAATGCGACACAATTTTTTCATAATATTAAAATGGTGCATCCAGTCGGCGTGAAAATTTGGCACTGAGTACTATGGGCTCATCACAACCAGGGCTCACATCGGTTTTCAAATTAATCCACGAGGAACAATCTGAAGGTTGCAGAACATCATTACTACAGGGTCAAAACTATATACAGCACTAGACCAAATCATTGGCCAAGGTCTGTCATCTTATCATAATTTCCCAACAATTAAGATTAGTAACAAAAGTATGATGGCAGCAGACACACATGCATTAGTGTCATCGTATTGTGATGATTTCAGGTGACACACTTGAACTCATTTTGCTATAACTGAGTGGGGTGATGTCAAGGACAAGCTGGTCGATATTCATGCTCTGCTCCTGTCACGTGTACAGCAACAAAATGTGATCACACTAGTTTTTTGTGCACGTTTTGTGCACTTGTTTACAATCCCATGGCTACTAACTAGCCTAATGGTAGAATTTGTCATCATCATTCACAGAAGATGATCTGATCACACAATGCTGATGACTGTGAGCAAACAACGCCACCAATGTTATCTTGTTTGTAGCCGTTAAATGAAAACGATGATGACCAATGTTGTAGTACGCATTATTGTGATACCATATTCAGTCAATGAGAACTCTTGTGTGATGCTAGCCATAAAAACTGGGCTCCTTGATCTTCATTTTGTAACTAACACGCATACTGGGGAATTTTGTAAGACCAGACAATTATAATCAAAATGGTCAATACGTCTTTGTCAAAAGAATCACTATAAGTCTCTATAAACATTATAAGTAAATATCCAGTAAGTACAGTAAAGGTTCCACTAAGTGTCATGAAAAGGACAAATGTAAGAGCAGCCCCTCAGGTTACTGTTATAAGTCAGTTGCCAATCAAGATTGAAGTGTGGACGTCATATCAAAAGCATTTCATTGCCCTTACATCATCGAATAGTTTCCCGGTGTTGGTTTGGATCCATCTGCCAATTGAATAGGCAAATGCAGCAACCCACTGTGGAAATCAACCAGAAAACATGTTTTTATTATCAACAATAAGCAAAATAGTATTTTGACGATGATATGTTTAAAATAATCAGTAAATTGTGCTACCTCAGTGATTGCAGATCGCTACTAGTGCGACAAATGACGGAGGGAGATCCAAAAATTTTCATGCAACTTTAACAAATATCATTTACAACATGACCTAAGTGACCTTTGACTGGTCATCATCATATGCTGATTCCACATTGTATCAAACGACTCAAAATTTGTTGCAATTGGCACCATAACTTTCATGTGACTTAACATCTGGCCAGGCCCGGGGATGGGGGTGGTAAACTGGGTATCTGGGCGGGCAACCACTCAGTTACAAAAAACGCAAGACCTGGGAGCTCCTGAGGAGGTCTCCAAGACTTGAAATTATAGTGTATCGAATCAACCTATGTCTCTGGCAGCTTCACATAGGTATTCAAATTTATTTTCAATCTCACACATGTATCATATGTTAGAGACACGAGGTATTTCAGAAAGAAGCGCCCTCAATTTTTTCGAAAAACATGGGTATTTTGCAGATTTGGAATTCTTAATTACCATGACCAGAAAAGATTAATTCAAGAACCATAAGCAGTGTAAGTAGGGAGGTTCCCTCGTACCTGACCCATCAGCACACCTTTTTTACGACACATTAGAATTCGGAAAACACTTTCAGGGAATAAAGCACAGGTTTATTCCGGTGTTATTAAGGTTTTCCATCTTAAGTGTTGTCAGAAAAGACGTGTGTCAGATGGGTCAGGTTACGGCAAATCCCTGTGAAGTAAGGCCAACCCAAATACTCACCTTTTTCTGTCCGTTTCATGACAGCTATAAAGTAGAATGTCCTGAGGCTCTCTTCTGGAGGTTTCAAGATGAATGCTTATTTCTTGAGCCAATTCTGTCTCCTGGATACTGTAACCATGGAAATGGGCTACCCCTGATGGAAACAAACAAAATCATAAAGATAATATTTTAAAGTCAGTGAGTGGGGACGGGTTAAAAGAAAAAATATGACCTTTAAAGGTACTTGTTCTGATTGAATGAGACCCTTGCACTTGCACACTCACCACCAAGAATTCTTGGGAAAACAAACTTGTGGTTTTGAGAGCGAGGGAGGATAATGCACCAGTGCAAGAGCTATTCACTACTTGGAGTAATATTAACCATTAAACAGCAGCCTTTTGAAAATAAGTAAATAGGCCTATCATCTGATATAAAAAGTTATACTACTGCTGAGGTTTAGCCGGGGAGGGGAGAGGAGGGAGGGTCCTAAAATGACTGGACAAGCACCTTTTAGTTACAAAAACTTTTAAACAGGGTCAACCTAATCAGTAAAATAATGACATGGTTTCGTTGTATGTGCTGCAAAACTGGTTGAACCAGAGTTCAGATCTTGAAGGAAGGATTCACACACAAGTAAATAACTTGAGAAAAACAGGTAAGTCCAGCCCCCCACTGCAATGAGGGTGGTTTTTTTTTGGTGACCCATGCCTAAGTATACCCTAAAAACTGAGAGAAATGGGGAGACCTGGGTTGCAAATCATGGTTGCTTGGGATATCAATATTAAGTATTAAAATGTAGGAATATCAAAAACAGTTTGTCATTGATATGTTATTTTGATTCCGACCAAACCAATTTAACCGATCTACAGGGGAACATCGACTGAAAGTGACTGACCATGACTCCAGGGTCCACGGTGTTGTTGTTTTGCATGCTAGTTAGTCTTCACGGTCCAGTCCAGTTAGCTCGAAAAACTTTGGGGATTAACTCCCTAATTTCTGATGATTGATCAGGTAGAATGATGACCTTCAAGCAGAATGTGACGTTAAGGTGTCTGAGATTTCCATTGAGAAAAAATGACGTTTCATCTCGGATTTTGTCACAAGGAACGAATGGGACCGCATTTAGTGGTGTGAAAACCTGAAGGCTAAGCCAGATCATGGAGCCAACCTTATTCAAAGCAGCAACAGCCAAAGAAACTGCTAGCTGATCTGAATTGGTAGGGATACCAAGATAATTTGAAGCAGGAAGCAGGAATTTATTGTATTTTTTTTACCATAATCCTTCCAAAATATTTAAAACAACCTTCTGCAATGCGTTAATGCTCGACAACTCTGATGGCATTAAAATGAACAAGGCGGTTATCGAACCACAAAGCTCCCCCTGCAGTGCAGTAGCTACAGAACAGAAGCAACAATTTTAAGAACTCAGGGAAGATAAGATTGTGATGGCCTTCATGACCTTCCAAAGTAGCAACACTAATGTTGACCAACCCACCAAGTTCATCTCCTACCACGATGATTAGTTGAAGTTGACCTCCTTAAAATGACCCCACATGACCCTTGAAATGACCATCAAATTTTTGCATGAATGATTGACCCACTCACCAATTTTCACCTCATACCACACGTTAAGTGATTTGACCTGGATGACCCCGCATGACCTGAAATGACCTTCAAAATTTTGTACTCATGTTGACCACACCCATCAATTTCATCTCCCTACCACATGTTAGTGATTTGACCTTGAATACCCCGCTGACCTTCAAATGACCTTTAAAATAATTTTGTTAATAATTAATGAAAAATATTCTTTGTTAGTGTAAACCACAATCCAATTTAGGTGATTTGACCTTGGATACCCCCATGACCTTCACATGACCTTCAAAAGTTTTTGGCACGGCGTTGATGCACCCACCAATTTCTACTTCCTACCACCATGTTAGTGATTTGAATGGGATGGTGACCTAGGGTGACCTTGAAATGACCTTCAAAATTTTGGTCTGAATGTGACCACACCCACCCCAATTTATTCCTCCTACCACATGTTAAGTGATTTGACCTGGTGACCTTGAACTGACCTTCAAAATTTTGGTACTGAATGTTGATTACACCCCACCAATTTTTCATCCTCCCTACCACATGTTAAGTGATTTGATTTGATGACCTAGGATGACCTTGAAAATGACCTTCCAAAAATTTTTGGTACTGATGTTGACCACACCCCACCATTTCATCCTCTACCACATGTTAATGATTTATTTGACCTTGGATGACCTCGGGTGACCTTGAGGAAAGACCTTCAAAATTTTTGGTTACTGAATGTTGACCACACCCACCAAATTTTATTCCTCCTACCAACCTGTTAAATGATTTGACCTTGGATGACCTCGGTGAGCTTGAAATGACCCCTTTCCCTTCAACATTTTTGATCTGAATGTGTGAACACCACCCCACCAATTTCAGCCTCCTACCACAGTTAAGTGATTGACGTGGATGACCTCGTATGACCTTGAATGACATGACCTTCAAAAATTTTCGGCAATGAATGTTGACTACACCACCAAGTTCAATCATCCTACCACACGATAAGGGTTTATAGCAATTATTTTTTTTAAACTCCATTTTTTTTTTGACCTTATTTTGACCCCATTGACCTTTGACCAATGCCACATGGCCCTCCTCCGAACCTATCCGCAGCCTACTTGAGTGACTCTATGGTGCGGAAGATGGACACCCATATGCTCAATCAAAAAGATTATCGTGGTGTTGACAAAACTTTATATAGCGATTTTTTTTTTTAGCCTATTTTTGCCAATATTTGACCCATATTTTTAACCCACATTGACCTTTGACCCATGCCACATACCCACTTTGTATCCACCCACCGCAGACTGAGATACATCAATGTTGCGAAGATGGACTTCACACTTGCTTAGTTCCAAAAATATCGTTGAGGGACGCCCACACACACGGACGGCTAGTAGCATTTCTATAGTTCTCCTTCGCCAACAAAAAGTTGGCGGGGGCCAAAAAAAGAAGAAAATATGCTTGATAAATATACACATTTAGAATTACTTGTCAATATCTTATGATTGTTTACCTGATGGTGACCGGCGATGGCTGAATCCTCATAATGCCATACCCGGTTTTGGTATAAAAGTAGGTTCCATTTTTGCAACTCAATTTGGTCACATCAACAAATGGACCCTCCTTTTGTGAGAAGAAAATCTTTGAAAACTGAATGATTGTCAGCAAAATCTGATCTGATACACAGTGTTGCAATTTGGTATACACTATTAAAAGCTGTTTGATTCTTGTTTTTTAATATTAATCAATTACCTCCATCCTCCCATACAAATTTGCAACAAAAATCCATCTACGACAATCTCTTACCCAAAGCCTGAGGTGCCCCATCAATGTTTTTAGGAGGACAGGCATGCACCTTTGTTATGCATCCTTGAGTACACAGTAACGTCTCTTCCACGTCTTCCGCCGGCCCACCATCTTTGTGAGGACACCATGGCCAATCCGGGGGTGGTAGGTAGGGGGTACTGATGGACAGAGCTGGGTTTTCAGAGCGGTTTACACTGCCGTGTGAGTGCTGATTCAAGCCAGGTCGCATTGCTGTGGGGCGAGCTGCTTCTGTGATCGCTTTGCCAGCATGAAAGTTGAACAAACAACCTGTATCGAACTGTAGAATTACTAGTGTATTAAGTTTAGTTCCATTTAAAATTTTGGAAAGAAGTGTCATTTTGGAGCTGTAGCACCTGATAATTACTTGATTACGAAAACATGGGATCTATTTGAGGGTATTAGAGTATACTTTTCAGAAATTGGTGTTGGACAAACAATGTTCTGGGGCTAGTGGCGGGCGTGGCGTCAGACCTCTTCTGGGGGGGCAAACGGGGGGCAAAGTGAAATCTTGGGGGGGGGCAAAAGTGACATTCTGGGGGGCCAAAATATGAAAAAAAATTGGGAAAAAAGTTTTCACCAAATTTGGGCCCAAAAATCGCTGATTTTGTCCCAATCACGAATTTTGCCCAAACCTTCATTTTTCTTTCGAACCAGGGGGGGGCAAACTGGGGGGGGCGGGGGGGGCAAGGGCAAGAAAAAAAGGGGGGGGAAAATGCCCCCCCTGGCCGCCGCACTTTCGGGGTGGACGGTTTTTGTGACCGGTTGGTTATGTAAACTAAACAGTGGCGGATCCAGAATCAGAAAAAGAGGGGCCACAAGGAAGAGGTAAATTATTGCGAGGAGGTATCGGCAAAAGAATTATTCATGCAGAACTCTTATTGAAGTAGGATTATTGTTGTATCAAGTGGACCACTACGAAATTCCTAGCTACTATAACTGTTTGTAAAGAGTTTAATGTGAACAAGTTCAAGTGTTGGTTGATAACACACAATTTTTAACTCTATTTGTTGCCCCCTGTTTTCGATTTCGGATCCCAATGAACTTAAAGGGCACTGTGTGATTTTTTTTTTCCATTTTAGTACTAAGAAAATTGTTTATTTTGTTCAAGGCAACACAAGATTTAGCTTTTGTGTCCCAGTTATGCATGCACAACAACTTTGTTTTTGCCTGTCGGTAAATACCTTTTCCTACAGTTGTTTGCAACTTTTAAAGATTTACTGTTATAGTTTCGTGTAGATACTAAGATCTCAAAAAAAACGGTTCACAACAACTGGACCAGATTACCGGATGACCCTAGCAACACTGGATTTTTTAAACACACACAGTAACCTGTGATTTCACAAGATGTTGCATCCAATGACCAGTGTGCAAAAGAGATATTATATTGAAATGCTTGCCAGTCTCACGTGTGCATGGCCCATGTTGGACAGCCTATAGCAGCATGGTTGGGTGTTATCAGATCTTATGTGATGAAATTGGAAAATTAAACACTTACTGGAAGTTGAAGGTGAACAGTTCTCTGGTGCTCTAGTCGATTAGAGGGATTTAAAGCTCTTTTTTTCTTATTTTCGCATGTAATTTTATTCGACCTCAAAATTAATATTGCATTATCTTAGAGTTTTATGTTAATTTAGGCATATTACTTCTGTCTGTGCCTAACCTATGTTTTGACAAAATAATGGGGGTGACTAAATGTGCAATTCTCATGGAAATTCCATATTGGCGACTGGAAGAAAAAGGAGAGAGAATTGATGGGAAGTTGGTGAGGGTGTTGTGTTTTTAAAAAGGAGAAGAAACAATAAACAAAGGAACTTGATTCCCTTGCCATTCATTAATTTTATGATTTGTTTAATTAAGACCATAAGCAATTGAGTAACCCAACTGAGATAGAGCTTCCTAAATATGTTTGAGGGTCCAATCTACTTCAAATTACACCATTTTGACAAGTCTCTCTCTCTCTGATTGTTTACAAGAAAGAAGGTGTCGAACCAATCAGCCAGTATAGTTAGTTCTCATTGGTGGTTGATGCTTTGGGAAAGCCAGAAATTGTGCAAACACTTGAAAGCTTTCATCCTGCCCCGGGCATCCTGGCTGCATAATGTCAAACACCAAAATCTGACCCCTAGCTTTTGGTTCCCACCCGTACCACTTACTCTCTCACCTACATCCCCATACCCACCCTCACCCTAACCCTCCTACTCTCTATACTTCTCACACACCCCCCTCTCCCAAATCCAACACACCCATAAGAACCCTATCAGCAGAAGCATTTTGCCAGGTTAGTGCAATAAAGCATAAGCACAATAGTAGCTGACCCTTGTCAAATAATTAACCTGAAGGTAATGGGTTCCAATCCTGTACAGCCAATGTGTTCTGCACTTAGGCAAGGCACTGTACCACCCTGCACCTCTCTACCAGGGGTGAAAAGGGGGAAGGGAAGCGGTTAGTGCTAGGAGAAGATCACAATCAAAGTGTTCATAGGATAGTGCATTAACAAAATTAATTGGAACTAGGCGGCCCCCCGGGTTTCGCGATCACCATGGGTTTCGCGATTACCTGGCTTTGAATGACTTTGGGGTTTTGCGTTTTCTTTGACCTTGAATGACCCTATGAACTTGTCGTGATTCTTGAAAAATTTGGCATTCAACAATCGCCCCTAGCCCAACCAACTTTCGTCTGGATTACACCAAAAGTTTACCCCTTTTGACCTCCCCTTTGGACCTTGAAGACCCCACCCCCCAAGATGACCTTGTTGTGACCTTAAGATGTTGGCATCAAACAATCAACCCACCCCCAAGTTCCATGTCTATACACCAATGTTTACCTATTTGAACCTCCTTTGACCTTGAATGGACCTCCTCTGAGACCTTGGGTTGTGAACTTAAATTGTTGGCATCAACATTCGGCTCACCCGCCAAGTTCCATGTCCATACACCAATGTTTACCCCCATTTGACCTCGTTTTTTACCCTTGAATGACCCCTATTGAGACCTGTGATCCACTAACCAATACAAACTCGGTCTTAGTTCGGTCAGGGCACCCAGGCACCAACCCACCAAGTTAAGGAATGTGGACCTCGTCTCCGAGAGAAAATAGACGGGTTCAGAAAGACAGACAAGGACACATGACCGACCACGGTATTTATAGTAATATATAGATTGATTTTCTTAGTGACAGCGAAAATTGAAAGAGCAAAATCTGTCTGATACGATGTCCCCCTTATAAATTCCACACACGGGGTACAGGTCCACTTTTTGCTGATTTTGTTGACAAAGGTCAAAAATCTTGGAGAAATCTTTGAACAGGAAAAGTCCCACTTTTTAGTGATAGATGTTCAAAATGTCCAAAAAAGGAACATTTTAAAGGCTGATTCAGAGAGAGATTTGGAAATTTATTTTTTTGTTTGTTATTAAATAGTCACCTAGAACTAAGAAAGTCACCTTAAATGCCTTAATTCCAAATTTAGAATTGAAAATCGGATTTTCTGTTTTCATGCAGTAAACATTTTTGCCCCACATAAAACAGTGCCATAGGATACAATGTATAACAAAAATCGGATCCAGAATTTTAAAAAGTTGTGTGATTGAGGAAATGGAAGGAGGAGAACGGGCAGAGGAGTTAGAGGAAAAAAAGTGAGAAGTATGGAAAAGAAAGGAGGGTGGAGATGAAAAAAAAACAGATTGTTGTTTGAATAATTGGTGCGCCCACTCATGGGGAAGGAAATTCTGTGAGCGGCCTTTAAGGGTGGAATCCAGGATTGATTTCTTACAGGAGTTTATGGGCCACTTTTTCTAAGTTCCCGCAGCACCCCCCTCAAATAAAACCCTACGTACAGCTCCCGAGTTAAACTCTTTGAAGGTCTAAATGCTCAGAATACACAACAAAAATTGAAAAGTTGTGAAAAAAAAGGGGGGCAAAATGGACTTGTCTTTATGTCTAAAAATACCCTAAAAACACCATAAGGAAGACTTAGAACACTTGGTGGAAAATACACTGCATAAGGAATACAATACGTTACATTTAGTATTCATCTTATTATAGTAGCAGCTATTATTGGCACATTTACACCTGTGTAACTATTCAGGCATCATACTCCCGTCACTCAACGGATGTATTTTCCACACTGATTTCAAATACGGAAAGGATATTTGCAGATCAAAAGCAAATTGGAAATGTTTTATAAAAATTAATCATCTAATGGGGAATTTTAAGGTTTCATCTACAGGGTGACCTTTCTTTCTCCCTCAAAGACATACACAATTTCTCTGTCTGTCTCCTCTGTTTGTCCTGTCTTTCTGTCTCTTTCTGTTCCTGTCTGGTCTCTGTCTGTTTCTCTGATGCCTCGATCTCTCGTCTGTCTCTGTCCTGCTTGTCTCTTTCTCCCTCACACAAACACTTGTCTGTTGAGCTGTTCTCTCTCCTCTCTCTCTTTCTCTTCTGTCGGTTGTCTGTCTCTGTCTCTCCCTTAATTCAAGTGTTAAGGGAAAGATCATTAATATTTATATAACACACAAATCTGTCAATATAGCAGGAAAGCACCTTCGCTATCACTTTAAATGGAGTGTTCAACAATACTCTGTGGGTTGGAATATAGGGGATCCAAAAATTTGTAGGCCCTAAAAAGAGGGATAAATATTTTTGCTTATAAAAACCACAAACCTTATTTAAGTATTATTTTTGTTACAATCCTACGCTTATTTTAAATTGGGTCCTGTTAAAACTTTCATTAGAAATGGTATTTAAAACTGAATACTGCAAGGGTTCCACAATTTTCGGGAGCGGGGGACACCCCTTTCTGTACCAGACAGAACTTTCCACATATGCTTTTTTTATCATTAATAGCATGGCAATCAAATCCAATCTCATCTACCTTTGTAAAGTGGAGATTGTAGAAAGAGAAATTCTATTTAAAGGGGTATTTCTGATCCACAGCCTCGTCCCACAAACTTGCCCGAAAGTAAGTATAGCATGTTGCCTAAGCATACTTGCAAATTTGATCTGCTCTGGAGAAATTCGTAATTGTTTTTATGTCCGTAACGGCTGAAATTAATGTACAGAGGCCCCTTTGATACAAACATTGTGTTTTCATACATTAAACAAAACTGATCAGATCAACTGAAATTTTGGAAATAACTTTTCTGGGAATGCCTTGTGGAACCTTAAAACAAAAAAAATACTCGGTCCTCAACCACGCCTCGCCTTTGCGGTTTGTGAATGATAGGCCTCACTGACCTTGACCGTGATATGTGACCTTTGACCATCACTAAACAAATGAGGGTTTGGGTGTAATCTCCATAAACCAAGTTTGGTTCCATTTTGAACTTCCAACTTTTTCATTGGAGTCATTTTAACCATCTTACAAAACTTGACCTCAACTGACCTTGGTATGCAACCTTTTGACCTCATCAACAAATGGGGATCCCCAGTTGCACGCTGTGATTCAATTTTGGTTTAAATCCATCAAAGTTGCGGATATACGCAAATGTTAACCTTTTTTCATGACAACAACAACAGACTAGACATCAACAACAGTGGACAAAGTAATATCCTATGGTGTCCCTTCCTGCCTTAGGCAGGCGACACAAAAACTGAGGTGCTAGGATCATGAATGCACTTAGTGCAAACTATTTTATTCAACAGTTAACAAACTTTGTTTGCAACACCCTGTACTTTTGAAGTATATAGTCGCCATTAATTCTCACTACCTTAAAATATGCCCTGAAACCTTCTACTGTCCAGGGACATCAAACTGTTTAACGCTGCCATGGCAACCGACACGTGTTCCCCAACCATCAAATGAGGGAGGAAAATGAATCATCACATCAGCTAAAATTATTCCAATGAAGATATTGTCTGTCTTAAAACTGTCTACACTTTCATATCCAGGAGTTAAAGAGTGACGATATGGAAAATGTGTTGTTTTAGATTTGGTGTAAAAACTAGCCGACACATTTTGTCCCGCTGAAAAACGTTCAGTTGACCTGAAATAGTGTTTAATCCACAAGTCTCAGAAGTCATTGCCAAATTCATGGCTGAACGACTTAAAAAACAATTTATAAAAATTCACACTAAAATAAAAATAACATTGTCATATCGTCTCGCGTCGTGTAAGTGCAAGGTCAAAGTGCAATAGCTGCCATTTTTCAAATTCTCATCAAACATCTATTAGTCTTTGGTCAGTGCGTTTTGTGAAATGGACTTCACAGTGACACGGTAACCCAAAGACCATTTTAAGAGCCAGCTGACTCAAGAAAAGTACTATGAGTTATATCCTCAGAGGGTGTTTTTGAATCATCCTATAATACATTGCAATGTGCCCATACTTGTCCTGTACTAACACATGTCAGTCCTTAGGGATAAAAATGTTCAAAAAGTTTAAGAACCACAAAACATTTCATAATCATGCAAAAAAATCCTACTACTCACGCTTTGTGGGCTAAAATGAACATTAAAGTCAGGGTTTTTTAATGTTAAAGAATAGGCTTTTCTATGTGATCACAACATGACCCTATGAGGTGAAATTTCCCAAACCTGGTGCATTGTGGGATTGACTCAAAACACCCTCTGGTTATCCGATACATTGCAGCACACAGACACTTCACATGGCAGCTATTGGCAGTTACAACCTTCTTTTGCACTCACATGACGCTATGCCAACTCTGCAGTCCACAAATGTGATGCTGGACCCAAAAAAGATAAGGATATTTGCTGGAGGTGGGGCTAATGGCTCCAATAGCAGGCGGACCATGAAAGAAGTAATTCCTCCCAAAGCATTAGCACTGATTTCTCTTCATACCTTAAAGGTGCATTAGGTGCCAATCAGGGCAAATTGTAAAAATTCAATGTTCATACGATATATCAAAGGTCTATTTGCTTGGTTAACTCAGAGGGATTATCTGTTATTCACATAGTTAGCCACTCAGAGACCAAACTGTAAGAAAGGCCGGTTGTCTCAAAGGGTTAACTTACCTATTCATTTCCTCTGCTGTGCTTGAGTACATGTAGACGTTCCTGGCCTTGGTGTTTTGGTGATTTGAAGCAATTGGGTTTTGCCAACAATCCCCTGCTTTACACTAACGGTGTAATTGCATGAACTATGTCCCCAAGAGGTTCCAGCATCTAAACAAAGAACCACATACAAAAATAATAAATTCAGACTCACTCGCACCTTCTAACTATCTAAACCAAAAAATAAATACTTAAGTGTATAAGTGGGGGGTCCATGGTACCCAACATTTTGTCTCTTTTGCACACCATGTGTCCAATGCTAAATTATTTATATATTTTTGCCTAAATATAAATTGTGCATAGTTTGGTGGAAAAAAATCAAATCGGATCATGGTTGTTTTTTTTAAATGCTAAACCTAGCATAAAACATATGCATTTAACGTGGTGCTATTCAAAATTTATTTTGCCCCTTAATCAATACTGGAGTAAACTTTTAAATTTTAATTATTTTTATTACTTCTCCGGAAATGTAAATTTATTTATGCATTCTACTTTAGCAAATCTTTTTATGGAAAAGTCGTTGGGAAACGTGGTTATTTCAACTTTTTGGACAGGGAGAATGTGGATGCCAACACATAAATGGGTTTTTGGATGCCATTGTGAATCGCGTACACAAACCGTTTTTAATTTTGGTCCCTTTTATGTATGCCTCAATGACTAATTTGGGTCAAAATCCAGTGGCAAAGTGGTTATCAGGGGGGAGGTCCACATAGGGCCCCCAATACACCAAATGGAGTGCACAAAATCTTATACACTTAAGGGGGGCGTGTTAAGTCAGGAACTTATTCCAAAGGCCAGTTTTTAGGTTTTTTTTTTTTCATGTTTAAAATTAATAATGGCATTAACGTGTTTTCTTTCCCTATCTTTTAAAACAGAATTCTATCTATATTTATTTTTTCCTGCTCCCTCGTATTCATTTGTTCATTTACTTTTTCCTTATGTTACGCATTTTTTTAGAATTTTCAACAAAAACAATTACAATGTGCTGAATCTGAAAAGGGCAGGTATTCGCGTATTACACCAATACGCGTCTGTGCTATTCGGCTCAGCGCGCGATGTAATGAGCTCATCAGAAACGCCTGGATGCATCGATTCGATATGAACGGCATACCCCATGGTAACTTGTATGCAATTGGAAAATGGTTGCCCACGTGAGACGCTTTCTTGAACAGAATGGGATTTGAATTCACGATTTGCGCCTCATAAATTGTTGAATTGTTGATCAGAGTATCCAAATGAAGTAAATTTGACCTCGTGCAGAAGCTGCAAAGAATAAGAGATGAATCGCTTGTGTTTTGGAATACGGCCTATCTTTTTAGCGAATAGCGGTACAAATATTTGGACAAATGGGGGCGATTTTCTCTGTGGTTCACTTTCGGCCAATATATCGTGATTTTTCGGTTCCCAGTACTACTCTAAATCCTATCACAACAAGTAGAAATGAAATGCATCTTATAGAGCATATCAAATCTAGGGTCGGTATTTTTATTTTTCATTGTGGTTTAAAAATTGTGATTTGGTCAAACCTTTTGAACAATCTTTGGCATTGTTTCTAAATTGGAAACAAGCGGATTTTGGCCTTTTTGTGTTTTTTTTTTGGCAAATAAATTTGATAAATAGTGCGGAATTTGAAAAAGGGAAATACCGACCCTAAAACTCTGCTCTGGATACATAAACCAACAAGGCACATTTTTATAACAATTTCTATATTTTTTTTATGGAACAAAAAAAATGATTGAATCACCATTTTTTTCCTGATTTTCTCCAAATGTATTTTGGGAAAATATATCCTATTTGGATCCTTGAGTCCCATTTCCTTCTCAAATATGTATACTTTTTATATATGTTGGAACAATAAGTAAGAAGATATGGCCAAAAACAGTTCCTTTGAATTTCTGACTTAACAGCCCCTTACAGTGTTATATTCTATCTTGCTGGTGGAAACCAAACTACCACTGTTGTTCCCTGTACAAGAAGAGAGAGATAGCGCTAGAGACATTGCTATAAAAGTTACAAGTTTTCTTGCCATAACGTTTGTATCGACTTTACATGAACAATATCATGTCATTGGGATTTGATTACAAACTTTGCCAAAATTTCAATGTTAGTTGAGTGTCAATATGTCAAAGTGTTTCAAATCTGTTGATAACTTTTGCATCTTTATCACACCGTAACCAAATTGGACTTGATGAGATTTGAGCTAACTATCAAACTTTGGCCAATTGCCATCAAATTGTATACAATTCGCACTTTTTAATGCATCAAAAGGGCATCAAAATGGTCATCATTTGGGAATCCTCTCAAGCCACTACCAATGTTTATACCCAATACAGAATCTGACAGGATTGAAAGGGTTAAGGGACCAATAGGCCACTGTAATGGCCATGTAAAAGGGCGAGGTGGCCCGGCGGTTCCTGAGGCGCTGAATTGTCGGCAGATATAAGATCGATCGAGCGGCCTTGGTTCAAGCCCTCGGAGAGTGAGTTTTCTTGGTCTACTCACATCTTCCTATAATGTTGGAAATTGCATAATTGTGGCAGTATGTGCTTATGAATTCTCCTCGCTCCCACCCTTGCATTTAGAATGTGCAGGTGTATGTATAGGTGACTCACAACCTCATGGTTCGGAGAGTCATGTAACACGGTTGGCCTGTGCATCATGGAGAATCATTCCTGAGCACGTAAAAAGTTGCAGACCTTATCAAAAGAGTAAGAGGACCATCCCGTCTGTTACCTGCCACTACAATCTAGGTACCAAGGTCCCTTCCAATCCACACTAGGCCAGCGTGGAAGGAGGGCTTTGTCCCCGCAGTGGAACTGATATAGCTGTCTAATAATCTGATAAATTTAAAAGCTTAAAAGCACTACCTAGTCTGTCTAAACTCACCTCATTTGTCTTGTAGTAGTACAACACCTTATCCTGTTCAACACAAACCATCTCTTTTTCCAGTTGCTGCACACCCACTGTGCTCCTTCCATCTTCCATAGATGCCACTCAGGACGGGTTTCTCCTGGCTTCCAATCAATGTGTTTGTCATACATTGGTACCCACTAACAACACGTAGAGTGTCTGGACCCTAGTTTTCATGGAGAAATTAAGTGTGTAAAGCATCTTATTTTTCTAGCAGATCCGCATTTTGAAATGTATTTTTTTTTGTGTGTCATTAATTAAGAACTTGTGGAGTATCCTATGTCATTCATGGTAATAATGTGGTGATTTATGGGAACACACAGCAAACTAGTCCAACCTAGGCTGAGGCGTGTGTGGTGGGGGAACTCACTTTGGTTTGGGTATACTCCATGGGATCAAAGAGGGAAAGATGCTTGCATAATGACATTGGTTGCATATCGGTGAAGTACACTGATTTCTTCTGCGCAGTTATTATTGTGCAATTATTCTTTCAATACTCGCTGGTGTATGTCGAGTGTCAAAAGTTTTGCACATTGATTGAAAATGATAGAAATGGGTCATCACAATTTCTTTTTCCTAAATATCAGTGACCAGTAGATGAACATCATTCTGCAATGGACTCGATCAAAAATACACTGATTGCTATCTAGTAAATCTGCTCGGTAATGGCAGAGAAGAAGAACTTCAAATTACTTTTATTCAGGAAGTACAGAGCCATTGTTATTACCCATACAGTTGAAAAAGACTTCAGGTGCTTCTCAACCCTATTAAGATTGTAGCTCTTTTTGCATGACGCAAAGCACAAGATCCTTGTCCTCTTTCACGAATAAATAAACTCTTATGCTTCTACTTTGCGTTCCAATTAAACTTTGACCATCATTTTCATCATTTTTCTGAAAAGGAACAATGATTAACAAAAAATCATGAGAGAAAGTTGTTGGACAGCGTGGACCTAACATCTTTGTGGGCAGAAACAAAACTTAAACCCTTACAGTAACACTTGGGGGAACCTTGCCGCTTAAACCCCATTTCTAATTCAATTTACCGGTGTTGTTAGCCTTGTCGCTAGAACCCCCTTCTTTGTATTTTTTCTAATACATGTGGTAAATTGCATCGAAATGATTCCCACAATAAGTCTGGTCTTGGTTTTCTGCACATAGATGTTAGGTCACACGCTTACCAAGCAACATATTCACCATGAGTTTTGTTCCCATTGTTCTTTTTTCAATAAATGTGAAATTACAGTCAAAATTATTGAAATCACAGTAAAACCTCAGAAGTTTATTTAATCGCGAACGGGGCCAGCTCAATCCAAACTGTGTTAGAACGTTTATATAGAATTCCCCAAGTCACAAATGAGGTATTTGCCATTGAGTCCTTCCTGTGCTATTGAACAACATCACAATGATTGGATGCCATACCTCATTTGCGACTTGAGACTTCCTATGTGAAACGTC
>JAMKCH010003646.1:0-84175 GCA_023653785.1 Ophioderma brevispina
TCAAGAAAATAAGGAAATACAGAATATTTTTATGCATGGCACTTCCCCCAAAAGTGGACATTAAAGTTGTGTATCCATAATTGTTCAAAATAGCCCTTACAAGAATGCAGGTGGTTTAAAAGGTCTAAAAAAAATTATATATAATCTACTTCTGTTATTTGAAAGAATGTTTTTGTACGAAATTGTTGCCATTAAGCAAAAACAGTATTAAGTGGGCCAACATCGAAATGTAATTTCCTGTAATCTATATAAGGAAAACTTTTAACTCTATTGTCGACTGAAACAGCCCTTTATGTGGTTATGATGACTTTGGTTTGAAAGTAGCAAGGATGTTAAGAAGATACAAAAGAACTGACACCAGTTTAGGCCTTATCTGCAAACTACAATTTGAACGTATGACTCATATGGTGGATTACCCACCAATTATACCAAAATGTCCCATTGATAATTATTTTTTCTTCTGTAAACAAGAGTTAATTTGCGTGAAGAGTTATGAGAGATTCCTCCCCCCGTGAGTGACAGAGAGAGAGAGGCAGAGAGAGCGGGGAGATGAGAGAGAGAGAGAGAGAAGGGGGGATAAAGAAAAAAAAAGTGCAGCACGACGAGGAATGGAGACTACAAGAAAGAGTTAGATAAATTATACGAATGAATAAAATATTGCAGGCAGAATACACGATGAGATTCATTAAGTTTGTAGTCCAATATTTGAAGTCAAAATTTTAATATGTAACAGGGAAAATGTGATAAAAAAAATAGAGGTTCTAAAAGAATGGTGTAATTACTAAAACACCAAATTACTATTGTAAAATACCAAATTGTTCTGTAAACATGTGAATCTTAAGGCGTAAAACAACACATGCATTTCAATTCTGACAGTTCTTGTACATTAAAGGGGGTACCATACAATCCTCAGCCTCGACCTCATCACTCAAACCACGGTAAATCACCAATACCAAGTTTTTGTAGCATTGGAAAGCTTGCATTTTTCGCACTTCATCTGCCAAAACTATCAAAGTTGCGTGATGCTATATAACCAAGTATAAAAATAGGTTGTTACGATTATCAGAAATTAATTGTACAGTAGTCTATGGCTATTGCAGGGGTTCTTAATAGGCGACCCGGCCTGTGGGCCAAATAAGGCCCGCCCATTGATTTTTGGCCCTCGACTTGCTCTAAAATATACGGGAAGGTAAGAAATTCAGTGGTATTGGGCCCTCAAGTAGGGAAATTTAAAATATTGTTAGAATTCATCTGGCCCTACAGCGAAAATAACTTAGAAACCTCTGGGCTATTGACTACTAATTACCACCCATGGTAAAGTGGATTGAAATGAAATGTTGGAATAAAGTGACAGGAGGAAGATTTTTGTGATGAATACAAATTTCTCATAAAATTGCTTGATGGGTTGTAGACCGCAAACTTTGTTTTTAATTGACTCGCTATTGAATGCGCCCTGTCGTGCATGACAGAAATATTAAATCATCATCTTATCACGTAAAGATGGCGTATTCAGCTTATTCACTTCAGGGTGATATAATACATTCAAGGGGTAAGCATTCCAAATATGCAAAAAAAATGGTTCGAAAACAAATGGGGGCGCTCCTTTCTGCGAAATGGCCTCATGTCTTTTTAAAGATGTTGAGGAGAAGCTTTACAATGAAACAAACCAAATTATATCTTATAATCAGTGGGGCCTTTTAAGAGGTTGTGTTTTTTGGTAAATTTTAATAGTATAGATCAAAACAAATATGTACAATTTCCAAGAAACACATTTTGGTTTAAACCTTAGTTAAAAACATATGGACTGAACAATGCCAAAAATTAAATAATGAGCCACGGCTCAGATTAGATGCAATTTAGTCCAAAAATATTGCCTGCTTGAAAGAAATGGAAGACCCTTAAAATATTTGGCCAAAAAAGCAAAATTGCACTGGTCCATCATTTTTCTTTTGAATTGGCCAAATAAAGTGCACAAATGTACTGGTCCATCCTTTTTCTTTCGAATTGCAGGCTTTAAACCTAACCCTTCCACTGACAACTTACTCAAAACCTGAAACAAACAAACAAAAGAGAACAAACAACAAAACACAAGATCAAAACAATACCATTAAAAACACAAAACCCTGCAAGTTCAGTTTAAAAAAGTTGTGCCCTGCATTTCAAAATTCCATTTTCATATCACGCTTGAGATGTACATATAAGAAACTAAGCATGTTTAAAGCTAATTATTTTCTTAACGTAGATCTGTAAAAACATTTGTATTGCACGCGTTCAATGCAATGATAGGAGAGAAAATATGGCAGTTATTTTATTTTCTGTACCATGTAGTTATTTGTCAATGTGGCAGCAGTTAAATGGGCCATTGTATATGTATAACACATTGCTCCTCACATTCAGATGACAGTTTGGAGTGGGGCATGCAGATGACAGTTCTGAAATGATAAAATGGTGTTCGTGTTATCACCTTGAAGGTTGCAGAAAGATAATAGAGTTTTAAAATCAATTATTATTTCTAAATGGGATTAGCCGCTTTGTTCAGGAGAAATGAAAAAGAATCGTGAGCTTCAATATACTTTGAAAAAAAATAAATGAGCGTATAAATGCAGGAGTGCACTGATGATGATGAGCCAAACATAATTGCCTTCTAAAGATAGCCCCCCCAAGTTCAGGGTTTTGGTCTATAATTTATCAGAGCCTTTCTCACGACCAGACAAATTCTGTGCATTGATCAGTGGAAGGGTTCAAAGAATTTCTAAAGTGTAACTCATCAGTGCACGGTGGATGCACATCATATGACATGGGATAAGCTGACGGTGAAACCGGACCAGCTGAAGAAGAGTATGTGGAGTTAAGAGAACAATATTGAATATTATTAGGATGAGTTTATTTTCTTTAAAAACAGTGATTTTAACAGTTACTTTGAGAGCTAGTATCAAGTTGTAGTTGGGATGGATTGTAAACTTATGTACCACAGTACAAGCAGACATTGATAGAGTGAATCTAAATGCAGGCTGACTAACCAGTATGGCGTAACACGGATGACTCTTCCATCTGTAGGTAAAGTAGAATTGTAGTTGTCTAGATGGAGTATAAATTTAGTTGTCTTTGGATTCCGGAAACAGTGTGGGCCAGGGGTAACAGAGTAAAGGGAGTAAATTTCCAGCTAACAAGTTCCAACTTCTAACATAACAAGGTGCAGGAGTTACGACAGTGAAGGCAGAATTTGTTGATGTTATTTTTGGAGCACAAGTTCAGTTTTCATTGCATTCAGAACCTGTATGGCTGCAGAAACAGACTGAGAATAGAGAGAGTGAATCTTATAGCCGTCAATGTAGTGCTGGGGTTAAGTTACAATGAGGCTCCGGTCTCCAGGTAACGTAGATTTTGCTTGTATGTTTTCGAGTGCTGATTCTCTATGTAGTTTGTCTTTGAAGTCCCAATATCTGTGGGCCACAGAACAGCAGAGGTAGAGGCGAAAGAGGGCAGCGCAGGAGTTATGGGATTCTGCTGCTAATCAGCTGCTCGTGTTAAAGCATAATCACAAAAATTCTAGGGTTATAATTGAGAGTTTAGGGTTATTTTTCGGGGGCGGCCAGAATAGATGAAAGGGCCACTTGCATTCAGGTGTTGGTGTGTGGTAACTAAATTTAAGGTTATATACAGCGGCCCACAGCTTATTATTTTTAATAAATGTGAGCGTAAAAGCCAAGATTTGCAAAATCGAGTTTGGTTAGGGTTAAGTTTACTTTAGTGTCAGTGGCGTACCAACCGGGGGAGGGGTGTCACGGGAAAATTTCCCCCTTTGGCTCAAAAAAGTAGGACAAAAACGACTAAATTACATTTATCTTTTGTTGAGAATTTGACCAATTTTAGCTAAATTTGGGGCAAAAATAAAAAAGGGGGCATTTTCACAAACATTGTGCCCGTCATAATTTATTGAAGCGGGAAATTACCGGGAAAACTTAAAGGCTCATGGTCCGACCGCTAATAGCCTCGTCCCCAGGGGGGGGGGACCCCAGATTTTACTGGAAATGGTCAAAATTTTGATATTCAGCAAGCTTGTTCCGATCGCCTCTGGGAACCACCTGATTTACCTGGAGTAGTTTTAAATTTGATACTCCGATGTAAGGCCATTGTTTCTCATTATTGTACTGAAATTTAGCTTCCAAATCTAATTTTTTCATAGATATAAAAAAACCTGCCAAAGTTATGGTTAACCATCACTCTTACATCAGTAGTGAATAGGGCCTTGCAATGTGCATTACAGTTTATTATCAAAACTGCACGTTCGTTTCTTGTTTGCCCACCCACCCCCATTTGACCGGGATTTAGTAGTATTGGTTTTTCAAATGAAAGGCACATATATTTCTCATTGTCAATTCAGCTCCCCCCAATTGTTTCTTTCCCAAGATACAGCAAAAATGATGCTTTAATGGTTAACCATCAATATTAGCCCACAGTAGTGACTAGGACCTTGGAATGATGTGCAATATCGCTTAGTACTATCAAAACCACAAGCTTTGTTTCCCCCAATACTTGGTGTAAGTGTATGCAAGTGCCAAGCTTCATATCAGATAGAAAACATGGTATAGATAAATCGGAACAAACAATTTAAAGATTGAAGTTCCATAATCATCAAAGCAAGGAAAGGACTTTTATCAAATGGAAATAATAGTTCCTTACCAAGTACAAAGGTGCAATAGTGGGGAGTTTTTTTGTTTTTTTTTTTTTTTTACAGGAGTATAATTGAATTTACTACTGAATAATCGTCATTTGCCATTGTTATTCATGATACAATTATGGACTTTCAGTAGTAGCAGCAGTAAAAAAAAGGTCAATTGATTTTCAAATGAAATTAGGTAGGGCCTTACTATAAAACATACCATGTCTCAAAAGTCCCCTTCAAAACAAAAAAAAATGAATTTTGCCACCTAAATTAAATTTGTGAGACGTGTATATTCTGCTTTTCAGATCAGATAAGTTTTATTAGATGTTTCATTCAGTCAGGACATACATAATTGTGATATATTATATATTTAAAGATATTAAGAAATAAATAATTAAGAAATAAAGGGCGATGCAGTATATTTATGTGCGAATAATGTGTCAAGGTCGGAAAAAACAAATAATGGGGCGAGGCGCAGCGAGCCCATTATTTTAAATTTTTTTCCGGCCGAGGATAATTATGAGCCCATAGATATTGCAAATCCTTTATTCCATTCTATTACCGAAACAGGTGATCTAATGAGAAAATGCATTCGCGACCAATATTTACGAATAATGGCGTAAACTGACAATTCCAGACGGCTGCATTTTCAATAATGGGCAGCAGCGGTAATAGAATTAACATATTCTAATGAATAAAAGCAGAAGTAGGACCTTTAAAAAAAATTATTCGATTCTTCGGTCCTCATCCCTCACCAATTTGACCGCCGCATCAATTTTTTTTTTTTTTATAAATAGGTAAAAAAAAACTTGGTCAAAAAATGAGAAACCCATAATGAAAATCAGTCCAGTGCCTTGAACGTAGTTCCAAACAGTGAGCTGCAGCCCTGGTTCCGGTGATGACTTCGATCACGGATATGAGCACCGGGATACGAGAGTACATGACATAGTCGCGGTTCAACATCACAAAGTCTAGTTTTGTGCAAGTTTTGCGCTATCACCAGAATCTTGGCAGCTTTGTCCGGAGTCTACGATGGGACTACGACTGGAGAGTTGTGTAGTTTCCAAATCATGTGAACCCCAAACTTCGTTCTAACCACATTTTTGTGGGAATGAATTTTGTATGTTGCCACTGACCCTTGAATTTGGCAGGATCAACGGAATAAACTGCATGTGTAAGATGTGGTGGCAGCGGTCGGGCAGAATAAGTTACAGTCATTCAGGTCATGACACTCGTGGCTGTGTGTTGGTAGGATCGGCTGAAAGAATTCGACAGCTGGTATTCATATTTTAGCTACTCATACCATACGGTGGCCGCAGGTTGGGTTTTTAGTAGCTGTTAGTATACAAATGCCTGTGCAGTGTAGTAAAATAATATTCATGTGTAAAATTTGAGATCTCTTAAAATAGTAAAGGTTAAAATTATAGATCAACAAATTGGGGGATTGTTGAGCATGAGGTGAGGGGTGCAGGGTGATGAAATGGCCCCGAACCATCTTCATCGAAACGATGATACAATGTACATGGATTATGTTATACATGTAGACTGTAAATTTCAAAACAGTGGAACATGTTACAGTATTGATTACATGTGAATGATAGACCCTGCTTTATTT
Source organism: Ophioderma brevispina (assembly GCA_023653785.1). NCBI lineage: Eukaryota > Metazoa > Echinodermata > Ophiuroidea > Amphilepidida > Ophiodermatidae > Ophioderma > Ophioderma brevispina. Next base: position 6,282 of record JAMKCH010003646.1, read on the forward strand.
GAGATGCACTGAAGTTCAGACCTTCAGTAATGCCATTAAAGCGTTGGCTACCATCGCGGAATAAAAAAAAATAAAAAAGCTCCATCCCTCTCACTTTTCGAAGGACCAGTAGGACGGGAATCTATTTTTTAAGCGGCCTTATAAAAAATCTAATTTGAGTGATTTGGTCTGGTTAAATTTGTAAAAACATTATTTGTGATATTGACAATTAACATTTCTGAGTCTTTTATATTGTAAGGGTGAAAAAAATCCACTATTCACTGACATGGTTTGACATGAGTACTCTACAAGCTTAGTAAACTTTTCCACATACATCTGTCTGACCACAGTTTAAAATTGTTCACTGCACAATCTTTTTGGCATAGTTTTGCATTCTGACAGGGTTTGAGCCCCAGGCCGAGCCAGTTCGACTTACTACAGCAAATTTTTCATCAAAATGACATTGTAACTAGATTCACTTGATCAGGAGTAGATACTTTTTTTGGGTCACGGCTGTTAGAATTATACTCAGACATGCATATTTTTGCTGTATTGCCAAATTGGGATGCTTTTGTAGAAACTTACTTTAATTGCAATTAATACCTCTCCAAGACATGAACATACTAAATCTTTTGTATGACCCTTTTACAAGACTGATAAACTTTGTACTGGTAGCAATGTCATTGTTGGCATATTTTTTAGAGTGTAGCTCTAGCTTTTCCACAGATTTCCACTTGAATGGACTTCTTCGTTATCAGCATGTACAATTCCATTTGGTCCGGAGGTTATAGATGCAATGTGCGTGTATGTGTGCTTGCGATAGGATGTGGTAACTCACCAGGATCTTGAACCAGAACATTATGTATGTCTTGTGAAACAGAAAATGATTTTATTCAAGTTTGTGTGTTTGCTGTTGTTGTTGTTTTTGTGCATGTGCCAATCTAGCCTGAGGATTGTGAATTAGGAATATTTGTATTCGGGTTATTATGTTCACATTAAAAAGTATTAGGTCAATCTTGATGTTATTAGCCATAACAGCTGTTCTTTTTATTACTAGTGTCAGGGTTGTTTGCGACCGTGTATATAGTTAATCGATAAAAACTGGTGAAATTACGGAGGTGAGATTGGCAGGATACCAAATAATGTAATTTCCAAGAAAGCTGATCCATTTTTAACCAGAGGGCCTTGATTTTAACCTGCATTTGTCCCTAAAAATAGCTAAATTAAAGTTTTGTACTTTCAACAAATTTTTAACAATTTTAGCAATCTTTGGATAAAATCTGCTATTTTCAGAAAAAACAATAGAACCATTATGGCAAAACAAGAACTTCTTAGTAGAAATAGTAGACATGTTTAATCCAGGGAAAAAACTGAATTTTGTGGGGTCAAAACTTTTCATCACGGTTTTATGTTCCTAAACTCATACTCTTTCAACTAAGCTTGGGGGCCACCCTAAATTTTTCCTAGAATCCAAGATGGCGGCCAAATTACAAATTGGTCACCAAAATTACATTAATTACATAATGGGTATGTTGAACATTGTTTTCAGATTTTTCCGGTTGGTATGTATCCTGAAATATTATACGTTAAAATCCAGCTGTAGCACTAACTCATGATTGATCTCAAATCCAAGATGGCGACCAAAAATCCAAATTAGTGGATAAAAATTACTTATTGTGAAACTATATGGCCTATTAAGTTCCCGTTTATACTTTCTGGCTTGAAACAGTATTCGCCATTCACTCCCTCCTCATAAAAAAAGATTTTAGGCTAAATGTACTGACGGACCGTAATGTACCGATGGAACATTATCGGGGGGGGGGCACAGGTTCCCCCGGCCCTTCCTCCTCTGCTATGCCTCTAGTGAGGAGGAATTTAGGATATTTTACATGTTAAAAATAATCACGTGTAAAAAGTCTGGGAGAAAAAAACTAGTTAATAAAAGTTGTAAAATTAAATTCTGGTAATGTCCCCAAAATAAGTGAAAATGTCTCCAGAGAGAATATACCGGCTTTCTGGACTACCAAGCCCTTTCTTAATTTTGCATTCTTTGGTGAAATAGATATTCTGTGCAGTGACCAAAGGTTCTGTCAATGAGGAACTGTACCCTGGTAACACAAAATAGAACTATACTCCACCAATTCTTGCTCTCCATAAAAATTCAAAAGCTTGTGCTTTTTCTTAAGGAGAAATTTAGGTAATCGTGCTGATTCAATTATAAACACAACATAAAAAAAAAGACCAGCAGAGGTGTGTAATAACATAGCAACTATTAATATTGAATTTTGTGCCCTAATTCTACGAATTCATGCTTTTCTGAGTAAAATTCACTAATTGCAGCTGCTGTATTGCAATATATTGGGTGAAATGTGAAAAGAGTGTACCAATTATAGTATATAGCTGCTTTTTACATCACACTTCTTTTATACTCCCTGTAAAAAACTCCAGCTCTCATAGCATTTTCATTGCAGAAGCAAAGTTATGTGTATGTTGCTCATATTGGTGTGAATGGATTATTGTTACTTTATTTTCCTGGACAATGGTCGGTTGTGTTCATTGAAATCATCCATTGGCAATGAATGAATTCAAGGTTAATAGCATTTATTTACAGGTAATTGAGGCAGAATTGACTTCAGAGCTTGGAAATTTTCTTCAAGGAGACATCTGTGCAACACACTAAATTGTATGCATGACCTGTGAAGACTTGACAATTCTGTCATTGTGTGAATTCTGTCATTCTGTCAGTGAGTGAAACTTCCACTCAAAAAATGAGTGAATGCTTGGAACACTCCAAGGTGAGTGTTTTTACTTAAAAAAAAAAAAAAGGGTGCGGGAAGGGTGAGACGCGTAATTAATCAGGCGCGTTCTTAGACAAGTCCAGCAAACTCAGAGCTCTACGCGATTTTCCAAACACTCTACAATTTCGCGTAAATGCAGGAGTGGGAAAAATCGCTCTGAATTTTTGCGACGCTAAAATCGCAAAAAGAATACGCTGCTTGCTCAGCTCCGAGTGTATTAAAGTTGGCTTGCGGTACTCCTTAGAAACCAAATCATAATGAGTCAAACACCTTAAATTTTGCATTCTTTTGATGAAATAGTATATTCTGTGCATTGACCAAGTTCTGTCAATTTAGGCACTGTAAACCATGTAACACAAAATAGAAACTTAACTGCACAATTTCATGTCTCCATTAAATTCAAAAGCTTGTGCTTTTTCATTAAGGAGACATTGAGGTCATCGTGCCCTGAACCAATTGATAAACACAACAGTAAAAAGTTGATGATGAGAGTAAAGACCCAGCAGATCGGTTGATATATAAACATAGCAAAATTATTAAATTTAATTTTGTAAATGTTCTAAGGATTAAAAATAGACATAGTTTTTGTATACGTTTTGTAACACATAATTCAGTTACTGTATTGCAATCAAGAGGTACCAGTATAGTATAGTGCTTTCAAATTTCTTCCATTCATCACCACTATTCATGTATACTGCTGTAAAAAAAACTCCAGCTTTCATAGCATTTTCATTGCAGAAGCAAAGTTAGGTGTATGCTGCTCATATGAGGTGACTGGATTAGTTGTTACTTTATTTTTCCCTGGATCAGTAGTCCGGTTGTGTTCATTGATATTCTTAAAATCCATTGACAATGAATGAATCAAGGCGTAATAGATTTCTATTACAGGTAATTGAGGCAGAATGCATTCAGAGCTGGAAATTTTTTCAAGTTGAGACATCTGTGCAACACCTATAATTGTTGGCAGACCTGTGACGACTACGGCAATTCTAGTCATTTGTGTGACATTCTGTAATTCTGTCGAGTGGAGTGAAAATTTACACTCAAAAATGAGTGAAAGCTGTAAAACCACTCCAAGGTGAGTGTTTTACTTTAAAAAAAAGACCAAATTTCAAAGAGTGAGTGTACCACTTGTTGGAGAACTTAAACAAAGGACAACTCATTTGAGAAGTTAAAGCAATTAACAGCACAATTTTAAAAAGAGTACCCCCAATTTCAAAAATTTGGAATTTTGCACATTTGGTAGGTAATTGCTAGCAAACAATACCTGCCAATCGCTTTAATTACTCAAAAAGTGTGTATTGTCATAAGAAGCGATTTTGTAATTAGAAGCGGTAGCGGGAAACTGGAAACGCCATGTTGTCAGTACCATAGAATATCTGCTTTTCATTTTTCTAATTTGAAAAAAATAGTTGACTTGATTTTGGTTTTTGGAAAGTAATATGAAATCGTCTAGGTTAATATCAGTGATTCATAAAATGAATGAAAGAGTCCTTGCGTGTGCCAAGTAGAATTACCCTGGTGTAGTGACAGTAGGAATACATGCTCTAATTAGTAACCAAACACCACCAGACACCAATGGAAACTCAATTGAAGCTAAGGCTAGAAAATGCATTAAGTCCAAAAAGATGCGATGACGTCATTGTACCAACACTCATATGGGCACGAAATCGCTGGCCGGGCCAGAGACTCCTCGTGTTCCATGCCCTGCCTGGTCATATGGAATGGTGGGCGGAGGCCCGGGTTCGAATCCGACACGATTCAAGTTTCTTTAGTTTCTACCACTTACTCCTTCCCTTCCTCTCTGGGATTAGGCTAGAAACCAAAAGGCCGTTAGGCTAATAGCTAATAGTCTGAGTTTACCAATATAGTAATACATCTGTTTAAAATCCAATGTGTGAAATCCTTAAAATTCAATGTAAAGGTTTTACATTTACTTTAAAATGTCAAATGTTGGCCTTTCCCATACAATGGCAAAACGTATTGGCCTTGGAAACAGGAAAAACGTGTAGCCTATGTTATGGTAGTCACATGCTGACTTCATCATAATTAGGTCATACTTGTTATTTTAATTGTGGCTATTGTTGTAGGTGAATGGCAATTAGAATTTAGGACACAAAAGGTGTTTTTCCCACCTTAATTTCAAGGAACTGTGAAAAGGTTATTTTTGTGAACAGTTATTCTCACAGCTCTTTGTCATGGATCTTTGTGATTTGATATTTATAGAACCATTGTACGTTTTGTGTTAAAGGTGCATTTTTTTTACCTTCATTTTGTTTGTGTGTCCTTAGGTATCCTCTAATAAAGGTTATTCCAAAATTTAGTTGATGTGATTGAGCAGTTTGGTGTTATTCGCAGATATATTTTAAGGTGCACAATTTCCCTTCACTCATTTAATGGTTTAAACCATTTCATTGCAAGGAGGGGCCTCGAACTGGCAGCTATCAAGTTTTTGAAATTGAACTACTAAGTTCTCCAGGTGGTATGCAATATTCATATATAAGATCCGTGTCCTCTGTTATTAGCATGGAGGCCCTAAATTCAACTAGCTTCAAGGAATTGAAACCAAAATGAACTATGCCCTGGGAAAAGCGGGCATAGTTCAAGAACTATGCCCGAAACACCCTTCTTCCCAGCGTACAAGACTGTCGTACGAACTATTAATCCGTATTAAATGAGTGTCATATTGAAGCTGGTGTAAGATATGAATATAACAACCGTAAATTTTTGTTTACTCGTACGTGGGATTCTTGGCGCATGCTGTATTGCAATTTCTGATACAAACAAGAGCAAGGGAATGATGGCCTGAATCATCACAGCATTGAGCTTGTATTTTGTAGTTTCATTTCACAGATCACTCACAGCCACCTAAATAAATTGCCATTGGTTTATGTACAAAATTGGGCCCTAATAAAACGTAAATTTCTGCATCTAACCAGCAAAGCGACTCAGTTGCTTTAATTATGCCTTACCTTGACCTACCTTTTGGACTGCTATAACCTCTGCATACCCATTCAGCAAGAAGAATCCAAAGTTGACCACGGAGTTTTCGAACTACTGAAGCATGAAGACAACTATGGTTTCCGATCCCCTCTAACTGTTGCCTTCTAGTCAAATATCCTATGGATGGTGTAAAATTAGTACTGTAATGTACTCAGAAGTAAGCCTCACACACCTTTTTTGTCTTGATATTTTGCTGATTTTTACCTTTAAAATAATTTCTAACACAAAATATGGCCAGGAAGTTCCAGTTTTCTACTATTTTCACTTTGAACTTAGACGTCAACTTTTTTTTATACCTTTTTCCCAAACCCTTTTTGGCCAGAGGGGCCAGACCAGATCTTTTTAGGGTGTGGAAATTGTGGATGAAGATCTGAAAGGAATCAGAGATGCCGCTCATAGGGCTATTACCAAACGCCAGGTAAATACACCGTGGCGATCTCGAGGAGTATAAGTTGGGGGGGGGGGGGGGGGACACTGATGACGGCATCGGCAGGCCGTTGATTGTAAAAAGATTGCTGAATTCGGAGCTGAGCTGCAAGGTAAAATTGGACAATCTTGCGACAAAAATGGCAGCGATTCGGCGAATCGTTTTGGACTCCAAAATTCACGTCTCTCAACACAAGAAGCGTGATTGCTATTCTTCACAAGTTTTGGACCTAAGTATCAACAAAGTGTTTAAACATGCAGGCATGCACGCCATGACAGGCATAACACATGATATAGGCCTGTGTAGCAATCTGGCTTTAAGAATGTTCTTTTAACCAATCAGGAGGCATGGACAAAAATCTATATATTCGATATATAAAACAAATATTGACTGCCTTTTATTCGGGGGCATAGTATGGGTTTGAGATCACCTTGGGCCTATAGTTTAAACCATTGCCCCTAATAGCAAGTTCAATATTTGTATTATATATCAATTTCAGTCCCATACAGATAGTTAGTATAATGTATATTATATCCACATTAGTTTTGATAGGGTGTATACCCCCGACTGTCCTTGTGGGTTCAAGGTATATCCCTGGGTAAAGTGTTAAAGGCAATAATCTTCGAGACCACCCCCCCCCCAATTTACCCGGAAGTAGTATCGATTTTGATCATCAGATCGTACCCGATCGAAGTTGAGCCCTCAAATCTATTCATTCCTGAGATATAAACAAAAAAACTGCCAATTTAATGGTTTAAACAGTATTGAATAGGGCTTTGCAATATGGCATTATGCTTCTACCATCAATAACCGCAAGTTGTTCCCACGGTACCTTGTATGGGCGTGTAGATGCAAGTGCCAGGCTCTCATATCAAGTAAGAACAAATAGACATAAATCAGAACAAGCAGCTTTAAACAAATTGCAATAATTCAAATGAATAATAAATTACAAACAGTTTTAGTTTGATGCAATGGAGTGAGGCATTGATGGGAAGAATGATCATGTTGATGGTGTTCTTGAGCTGGTCAGAATTCTGAAGTGTTGCCTATGCTTTTGTGTATTAGAAGATGGCTCATGTGCTTGCGATTACAGTGAAAACTTGCCCCCCGCATGTGACCACATGTTTAACTCTACTTAAATTATGCATCCTTGCATATTCTCGCATAAGATTGTTATTTGTATGCACAGTAGTGTTGCAGGTAGTGGTAACGTAATTTAAACAAGCTTCTAAATACTGGTATAGCTTCATTAAAATGTTAGAACAGGAAAATGGAAAGTCAATCATCCAGGAGTCATAATATTATGGAGCTATAATAATACAAGTTCTTGGAATGTAATTGTGTTTTGTCCAACTGTAAAGGAGCTCTATGTTGATACGCAACCTGGTGCCGTTTCTTTTCTAAAAAGTTGACTGTTATATTAACTGTTGGTGTAAGTAGCAGTATGTCAATCCAGGGGTTCTCAATTATTATCAGCTGAGGGTCAGAAATGCATAAAATCCTGAAAGGTTCCCTACTGAGGGCCAATTAACCTGAATTTCTTATTTTTTCTCTTTATATTTTAGAGGCAGTAAAGGGCCAAAAATCAATGGATTGCGGGCCGGATTTGGCCCTGCGGGGGGGGGGGGGGGGAACGCCTATTAGAACCCCTGGTCTAATCTGATATTGCTATTGATCTATAGACTTTGGAATATAGTTCATTTATTGACAGAAAATTGTACAGATAGAAATTAAAACACAACGTAGACTGTGAAGTGCCATGATGCAATGGCATGTAGTCATAGCATTAGCGTCATAAGAATCTGATGACAGTTTGGAAATAAGCTCTTATTGAGAAGTCTATTAAGTCATAATCAAAGTAGTTGCTAAAATCATGCATGTGCCTTTATAATTATTATTGATCAAATTTATTAGAACCTGTACCCGGACCAACAATGTTTGTGATGCAATTAAGCAAAATAAGTCAATTGTCAGGCAAATTAAATGTTCCCTGGCTTCAAATATTGGGTTGCATGTAGTTGCTCTTGCTCAAAATATCATGATACATAGGGTAATAACAGTTACATTTTTGTTGCAATTTTTTTAAGGCTTTGCAACCAACTTTGACCTAAATTTAGGGCCAATTAATGGAAAATTGGGCTCATCATTGCCATGCTATTGCAACCATTTGGTGGGTCTGTTACAAAAAAAACACTTGATTGAGAGCTGTTCAATAGGAATTTTGGGAATTTTTGTTGTGTGCCTTGCTCCATCTGAGTCAATTGTCTTGATATGCCCCGGACTAATTTTCCAAAGCTCCCTGGACCCTGCTAAGGGACATTGGGTAGCCCTTGGACCCCATTCCATTTCACAGCATTTACTTCAGAATTCAGCACCATACCTCAGCTGCTCCCCATTTTCAAATCTGTTCTTCAACAATTGCTTTGGCTGTTCTGGTAACTTTTTCATTTTCATTCAAAAATCTTAAAAAAAAAAATTATATTATTTTGAGTTTTGCTCCTCAATTTTACAGGTTGGACTATGGTTAAATCACCCAAAACATTACTTTTTTCCCCTTCCTCAGGCTCCATCATGTCAAGTCCCATCAGTCCCTTTCTATTATTCTGCATTTGGGGATTGCTCATGAAACTCATCACCCAGTTTCTCCTTTCTTCAGTGTGCCCCAAGGTGATAACATTAAGTTGTCTCCCTCTCTGCACTTCAGTGCGACAGAATATATGCAAATTAAATTATCTGCTAGCCAGCAGAAATGATCAGTCAATTGATTAGGCCCAAGTTCTTGCCTGCGTTCTTGCCAAGGGGAAATTATTATTTGGTTACTATCGCCCTCTACTTGGTTGGTCATATTAAATATTTTAAATCATATTAGTACTAGTAGATAGAAATGATCGGTAAATGATAAGTTCCTTCACTGCATTTATCAAGCATCAGGTTATCAACATAAGAATGAATTGATTGTGAAGGTTGATACTGCCCTCTATAATGTTGGGTGCATGATTATGCAAATAATTTTAGGCTGGTGAGAATGATGGATTGGGGGTGTAATTGATTAGTTCCTCCACTGGGTCTTATCAGGTGACAATTGCACATCTGACTGGCTAATTATCCAATAGCAGGTGTTGGCAAAAACTATGTTGCATTTAGGGTTGTAGTATTTTATTGGTTTGAAGCTATGGACATGAAAGTAAGCAATTTGTCATTAAGGAGTTCTTTTCTCAAGAAATCTGTCTTTGTTTCTAACCCTCGACTAGACGGTATCAGCAAGGAAAGGTGGCCAATAAATTGAATCAGGATCTACAAAGTATCTATTTTTGTTTGATAATGCTGCTAAAACAACAGGTCATAATTAGGTTGAAAGAAAACCATTACTTTGATAGTGGAAATCTTCTGGTTATATAGTTTGGACTTTCTAGTAAACAAGAGTTAGATGTACAGTAATATTAAAAAGTGCATTTTGTATCGTAGTTGCTTTTTTTTTTGTTCCTGGTGTTAAAGGTATAAACTTCTAGTTTGTTCATTTGGGACTTCTATGTAAACAAAGTTTAGATGTAATATAAACGTGCAGTTTGTGATCTTAGCTGCTTCTTTTTTGTTCCTGGTGTTGTTAAAGGTTATAATCTCTAAAAAATATTTTTTTCCAAAATTACAGTTGATCTGATGAAAGTTTTGATTAGTTCATGCAACACAAAGGGCAACGAGAGATTTCAAATAAACAGGTGTCCCTAAAAAATGTGAAAATTCTGATTTTTGCACTGGTCTTAAAGATAATCCCCATCTGAAAGGATAAACTGAGAATTGGGTCTTTTGGTACAAAAATTGTTGAAATTTATCATTTCCTCTAGGAGCCTACGAGAAATTCAGCCGATGTTTTCTATGAAATATAAGCATATACAAATCGCCTTTTGTTTTCATTTTAGTATTTTGCAGCCAAATAAAAGGATAGGGAATATATTGAGTGTCTAATCTATATGTAATCCAATACATATCACCGAAAATAAGATGACTTGAAATCTTTGTTGCCACCTTTAATTGAGATTAGATTTGGCAAACATGTTTTTGAGTCCCCCCCCCGTCATATTCACATCCTCTCCCCTTTTCTTGCCCCAAATGCACCTTCACTCTCTCCATAAAAAAAACACTTTCCCATATTACCATACATTTTTGTGTCATCTGCAAGATTGCAGAAGGCACATTACTCTGGTCATTGTATGTTAATTGGGGGTCTGTGTATCTGTGGGTGTGTATGTTGGTCAAATTCAAAATGTTAATCCCTTAATATATTGCATACCGTATGAGTTCCATAAGGGCAGGGATGTAGCTTACAGTGGGCGGTGGGGGGTGGCAGGGCCCACCACAAAGCTTCAGAGCCCACCACTAAACACCAATTTGAACTATGAGCCCACCACTCAAAAGAGCAATTTTAATCATTTTATGCAAATGTTGACCAGATGTTTAGGCAAAACTATAAAATATGGTAAAATTTTCATCAAGTAACACCCACCACTAAACATGTGATAGGACAACCCTGCATAAGGGATACCGATAATGTAACTTGGTGGAAAAGGAGGGAGGAGGGGTGGGGTGAAATGTTGGTGACCTGTTGACCTCATTTGACCTTTGGCCCCCTTCACAAAACGCGATGGCAGATGACACTCGCGGGCCAGGGACCGACCGAGGTATTTTTTCTTTAGTACTCCCACTGGTTAATTGACAAATGCACATTTTTTACAAAAGATATTGACTATTTCATATCTGAAAAGGAAACAGGGGAAATCACTGGTCTGTTTATGGCAATAATTTCCTAAGAACAATACCATCTATCTTGGATTAAGGCAATATGTTACAACTTGTTTGCGATACATCTATAGCACTAGAGTTGTGGTTCTATTTCCTGGCTACACTAGAGAACACCATGATAACCTATTGCTGGATCCCGTGTTGTCTCCCCAAGCTTTCCTCTCTCTGCTCTAAGTCGGTCCACATGATGTCTACTTCATCAGCTTTTAGATCTTTGTAAGTTGTAAAGTTTTGTGTTTCAACTGTTTAGTGTAAGGCCCCACCCCACGAGGCGCACCATTAGGATTTTGCACCACGAGCATAGGAATGTCTGTAAAGAGTTATTTAGGTCAGCAAATGTAGGACTCTGGTTGTTTGTACTGATTATCAAGAAAAAATTGATATCCTTGTTTTACTTGGGCAGTGTTTTGTAAGATGTTACTTTCTTTTCTGTAATCTGCCAATTGTGATTTTTTAAAGAGTTGGAGCCTGCCATGCCCAATGTATAGTTTTGTTTTAAAAAAAAATCAGCATTTTGCTTCTAGGAATAAATATCGTAATGACTTGCAAAATATATTATATAGTTACTTGAGAAATTCTTACAAATTTGTCTTCTGGCTAAGTAAACTACACAAGACAAATCGTTTTTTTTTTAATGTTTGATTTGGGTCAAAACTGAACAAGGTATGTAGAGATTTAATAGTTTATATGCATTGTAGTATTTTTTCACTCGTCCAGGAATGGACATTATTATGTTCGTATGATCCAAGTGTGGGAAAATATTGGATCCAAATATAATATGATAAATTGGATTATTTACGCCCTATATTTATTGGTCTTGCTATGTGTTTTAAAATAATTGGTACTCCACTACGTCTCATCCAATTTTTTGCAACTCATAGCTCTACAAAATAGATCGGCACTCAATCAAATTTTATATACCATATGGCCTATAAGAATTAAGATAGTATTTCTAGCACACTTGACTTTGCACAAAATTTAAACATAAGGCGGTTGGAACACTGATTTGTTAGTTTATATGCACCTTCATCTCCATCGCAACGATCAAACTAGCTTTTAATTAAATACGGCTAACATCTCTATCTCTAATCCCGTATAACCATTAACTTTTCTGCACAAATCTAAACTTCCATCCCCAACTACTAACCCTTATATTTAATAGGAAATGCATGTATTGGTGCCCTGAACCATTCCAACTGGCTTGTGGGATGTCTATGACCTCAAATGGATGTTGGATTAATAGGCTTTGATAAATTACATTAATTCAAAATACTGATTAGCAAAATTAACCAAACCCTTAAAATTTCTTTGAAGAACCGAGAAGATGTCCTCAATTAGAATAAAATGCCATTGATAAATATATTTCACAATGCTAAATTCTCATTTTTAAAGCAGGAACTTGTGATTAAGAGTCAAATGTTTTAGGCCAAAGGAAATGTCAAATGGGTTATATAAGGTCAAAGGCTCAAGAGATTGGAAGTAAGTTTTTAAGTTTTACTGCATTCCCCCTCAAATTGCTCAGGTCCCCCAGGGCCCCACCCCTACTCCTGATATCTTCTCACCTGATAACAAAACAAGATGCATATTTTATTTTGCCTGAACCTTCATTTGTTGTTTTTTTTTAAATTAACAATCTTAAATTTCAGTAGCTTTTGTGCAAGCACAGGAATCATGTTGAAGAATTCAGTTCAGTAATCCATAACTCATTTGCAATTTATCCAAATGAAAGCTTGCAGTAACCTGTTAATAGGATACCTGCAAAAATATTTCACATTCTCATTGTAGCTTAAAAGCTTACAATGTAAAATATTTAGATAAAGAAAATCTGAGTCCATTTAAATGCTGATATCAATATGCTGGTAATTTAGGGTTAAGGTCCACCTTCATGGCATATATTAATTATGGATTCAAAGGGAAGGATCCTGTCATACACAAAATTTTTGCTGATTTGTTTTTTGAGAATTACCCTCACATTGCCAGATTATATTTGTTATTGTTTCCCCACCACATGTCTAGCACACCTGTAATTATAATCATTGAATTCCTGTGCATTGCCATGCTCAGTTGAACCATTAGCTGGGCCCGTGGAACAAATTATTTTTTGATTGGCTTCACAATAGCATTTCCTTTATCTCTCAGGATTATCCTTGTTGCCCTGGCTATCTTCAATCACTCATTCAGTAGGCTTGCTAGTGGCCCCCGACACCTTAAGTGTAACCACATACGCAATGCGACTTAAGGAAAATACTCCGCACGGTGACTGACTGACTTCACTATCAGGGGAAGAAAAACTCAAGGCGTCTTACTTAATAGGCCTCATCCACAGCGCCGCCGGTACAGCAAGTCGTATCCAAACCGCAAGAAGAAAATGTGGAAGAAAGAAAGTGCGCGATGCCGTGTCGGCAATGGCCATCTACGAAGGATTCGCATACGCAAGAGCAGCCGGGGAAGAAGTAACCCTCCAGGGCGCCAGGGGACTATGGCCGGAGGAAAGGAAAAAGAGTGAGTGATTCGATCGGTGGTTGCCTGGATGTTATGCAGTGCCCTGTGTTGCTAGCTTCCACCCCAATTCATATTTTGTCTTCCCCACACCATCACCACCATCCTCGCTCAATTATGTTGATCATTTATTGTAGTCAACATTTTACTTCACTGCTAACCGAATTCTCAAATCACCATTCAATATTTCATTTTGCCGTTACGGTTTGTTTCAGTTGGTGTGTTTGTTTTTCCCTAGTACTCAGGTCATTACTTCGTTTTTTATCCCAGCAAACTGAAGATTTCACTTTTTTATATTCAATGTACATACTGGAAAACAAGCTTACTTTTTTGCAAAATAGTGGTGAGGAAGCCTTATGTTTTCACAACTTAAAAAATTATTTTCTGGCACTCTTTTCTCTCGACTTCTGTAGGAAATCATTTGTGCTATCTGCCCAATTGTGTAAAAGAAACCTTGCTGAAAAATTAACTTGTTATTCAGTGATTCATAAAATAAGATTTAGCAAAATGCTTGTTTTAAATCAATTTTTATAGGCCAGGAATTTATCGCTTTTGTTTTTTTGTTTTTCTGTCCATCAAAGAAATACTGATTTACATGCATTGTGTGTGGACATGTGTGTCAAGTGTAAAGCTGGCATAGTTGTATGCTAAGTATTTGCAATCATGGTTTGATGTAGTTAATACACTAGATGTGCTGCTTAAGTTGTTACTGATTGTCGTACATTGAATCGTGCTTATTTTGTAGTAAATTATTACGGTAGTCATCTGCCAATTTAGAAACTCAAACTGACAAAATTTTGTGAAACAAAGTTTTACAAATTAAAATTTGAATTAATTTTAATAACCATGTTTGGAGTCTACATTTAAAAAGTATTAACATGCTTAGTCTCATGTCTTGAAGTAGCTGCCCATATAAAGGAAGTAAAATTGAAACTCCCCCAAAACAGGTATGCATGGAAGGTTTATCATGTTCAGGAATTTCATTTCATCGGAATTGAAAAAAAAAAAAAACATTTACATGCATTTATTACCCATCAAAATGGACAAAACAAAAAAATCTCATTCTTATTTAGAATTATGTAATTTTGGCGCTTTTTATCAACATATTCATTTGTTTGAGAAAATATTGGACATCACATTGCAACCACTTACTGTTTCAATCACATAGAGCCAAAGTCATTTGTGGTGATTGTCATACTGGCGTAAATTGATTGTGCGTTACAAACGCTAACACACGATGCAGTATAAATGTGGCGTTTGCGCATGTCAAATATTGCACTTATCCATCAGTAATGAGGGCAAGAGCTTGATCTTAACCAATCAAGTTTCATGGAACATGATAAACCGCCTACTTAATAAAGGACTGATTGCTATTTTTTTTTTTGGGGGGGGGGGTGGGGGTAATTTCTGGAAGACAAGATGTACATTTTATACATTAATCAATTGGGTGGAAGAGCAAAACTTATATTAAATTGAAAATGTCAAACTTAGGTTTCTTCCCTCATTTTTGATACTAAGATTGCATAAAAAGTTTAAAAGAGGTCCAGGCCCAACCACTAATAGCCTTATCCCAGAACCCCAAATTTTACTGCAAGTGGTCAGTATTTTGGTTTGTCTGATGAAGGTACTATTTTATATCATATACCTTGTGAAATCTTACAGCCAACAAGCTGTTTGGTTTGGATGTTATGAGCAAAAATGCACACCATTTTTGGTCGACCCAATATTAATTGTACCGAATACTCTATGGCTTACAAAATCAACAATTTTAGCTTCACATCAAAATGGATTGAAATATCTGCGAGAAACTTTCCGATGGGGTGTGGGGGGGGGGGTTTTTTCAGGTTTATCCAATAAAATAAAAAACACTTTAGATATTTAAATCGACCATCCCCTTTAAGCCCAAAAAAAAAAAAAAGGAGGAAGAACGATAGATTTGCCTGCGAAAACATTTGCTCAAAAATAATTTTTGTTTAACAATGCCTTTTGTTATGAATGCTTTGTTTTAGTAAATTTCACATCAATTTCTTCAAGGACACCAATGATGAAAAAGTGAAAAACAAAAGTAGGGAAAAAAAAGAATGACATGTAGATAGAAGTACTCTATGTGCTAAACTGTACTCCTTATATCTACAATGCTAGGTTTCTTGAATTCTCAGACAAACTTTCTTTCCATTTGGTGCTGAACATTATGCAAGCCACTAATTCTTGTAAACATTTCTACAAGATCACACTTTCCTGAAAGTTTCAGACAACGTTGAGCATTGGAGTAAAAAATCCACAGCAAAATTGCACTGAGTTGTATAAACCTATATATCATTTCAACTTCTTATGATTATTACAAACAAAGCTAAACTGACTCTTTTATTTTATTAGTCCATGGGCCGACGTAATAGCCCCTCGTCCCAAGCAGAAGCCCCAGATTTTTACCGGAAGTGGTCAACATTTTGGTATCAGAAGAAAACTTATTTTATTCAGTTTCCGTGAAAATTTTAGGGCCCAAAGGATGTTTGGTGGAAATTATGAGCGAAAATGTTGTGCCCCCACTTTGGTTCGAACCCAATATTAAGCTTACACAGTAATCATGGGGCTTCCAAATCACGTTTTTACCTCTCACTTCAAAACGGATTGAAATATCGGCGCAAACTTAACAATGGGGTTTGGGGGTGAATGCCTAAATCTATCAGATGAAAACTTTCATTATCTATAACATCGGGCATCACCTTTAACTGTAGAATTGGATGCTCTGTCTAGAGGTTCATAATGACTTATAAGAAACTATCCTTTTTCCAAAGTCTCTGTTGACTTTCACAGAAGCCTGCAAGAGCACACTTGGTATTTTGAAAGGAAATTTCAAACATTATTTCAAACAGGTAATAAATGGCACCAAAGGTTCATATTTATCAGTTAATAAATCATTATTTCAAGAAAATCAAAATTCTGTGCATGCTTGATTTATCTGTTCATAGATAACTTGGCATTGTTTAAAGATAAGCAGTCTTGTAAATTGAGGCCCAGAGGGGGTGTTTGAGTCCATCCAACATTGCACCAGTTTGGGAAAAATTTCACCTCAATAGGGTCATGTGTCGCATAAAACTCTTATTCTTAACACTAAAAACCCTGACTTTAGCGATATTTTTAGCCCACAAAGTGTTTTAGTACTAAAGATTTTTGCATTATTATGAAATGGCTTGTGGTTCAAAACTCTTGGAAAACTTTTTATCCCTAAAGTACTGACATGTGTTGAGTAAAGTCGGTATTGGCACATTGCTATGCATCAGGGATTGATTCAAAACACCTTGATGAGACACAGAAGGAATGGCTGCTCCAAATTCTATACACATGGTGCAGTTAAAAACATAAGATATTTGTCAGATTAAGGACGCTATGGCATAAAGCTTGATGGGGGAAAATGTGATTTGAAATACTTCCCTTGCTCAATATATTGAAGCAGTTATTGGTGCAGTTAGTTGACATATTTAGAAAGAAAAAAAGAAATCTTGCAATTTGCCTATTTATTAATTTCAGTTAAGGAATTGGCAAGACACTTTGGTTTTTCTTCACCCATGATGCAAGCCTATTTTCATAGTCATTTAGTCAATAATGACTTGTACAGTCTAATACTAGTATAGTAAGTTCAGCTCATGGTTTAAACATAGTACGATTTCCACCCATGACAGAAACGAAACATAAGTATCAACTTCGGTGCAAAAAAAATGAATTGTAGACCTGTATATCATTTGTGCTCGATGACAAATGTGTAAAATTCAAGGCAACTTTCCTTACTATTTAGAATAACATTTGAAAAGGCACCCTCAAAGTGATACCTAACTTGCTAGTCTTGGGGGCAGTTGGTCTTGAGATTAGCTCTGTAAGATTCTTGCAAGACATCTTTAAGAATCTTTGGGCATGTAATGTGGGTAATCAGCTCCTTCATCTAAAATTCTCACGAGTGCAATCCAGCAACTCAGACAGCTTGTTTATAGTTTTTCTTGGTACATTAGTGTAACTATTTGCCCACAAAGGTAATTAAGTTAGAATGCCACTCTTGCTTTTCACTGCCATTTGTTGTAATGTGGGCTTAAAATAGTGGAGGACAGCAAAAAATCTCAATCCAGGATGCAAATTACCTGTGTGCCCCTCACATTACACAAGACATGTTTACTTGAATGGTCAGTCTGACCATGTGTAGTGGCAGTGGCACTTTGTGGAAAACTTCACTAGCAGTATCCCATCCTCCACTGCTGAATAACCAATCACATGTTGATCAGTGGTGCAGTTGTAGGGCAAGGGGGCAAATGCCCTGGGCACACTTGCCATGGGCACCCCGGGGTGGGGAATGGGCGGGGAGCGGACTAAGGACAGGGACGGGGGGGGAAAAAAGAAAGGGGAGGCCAAAGATAAAAACAAGGAGGAGGGCAAAAAAAGGGAGGGCAGGTGCTTCAAGATAACGAGGGTAAACTGAGGGTTCTTCAAAAGTCAATCAACCCAACAAAAACCTGAGAGTCTCTGGTGGTCTCTGCCCTGTACCTTTTGGTTACCCACCCATGATTGTCGGGGAAGTCACTTTTAGGCACCTTGCTCTGGGTGCCACATCTACTAGCAGGCCATGTGGTTGTGTGGAGTGGCTGTTTAATATTTGATCCTCGTACGGGCTGGTTTTGTAGCAATAGTAATTTAACATCATGTCTGGGAAGAAAGTCACAAGTAAACACACATTGGTTATGTATTTAGATTTTTACTTCTACTTATTTTTTAAAAATTGACACAAATCCATTTCTTTCCCAAGATACAGACAAAAATTGCCGTTTTAATGGTTAACCATTAATATTAGCACTAAGGTGAATAGGGCCTTGTAAGGTGCATCATTCATTGTCTATAAACTGCAAGTTTTGTTTCCCGATACTTGATAGGATGGTTTGGGCAAGTGCCCAAGCTCCTATTGTATAGAGAAATGATGCACCACATCGGAACAAGCCCCTTTCTTTTTAAGGCTGGTTCACCCATATAGTCTAGCAGAATATATGGGTTCCCATGCCACCCCCCTTAAAACTAAATTTAACATGATTTTTAGTATCTCTACGACTCCTACTTAGAATTTGGCGGCCCATCTTGGATTAGAGAGGGACTAATCGCACAAATTGGTTCAATTTAGTTGACAAGTATCTCAAATGATTCGCTTCATCATAAGGAATCAGAAAATATAAAAGTTTGACATATCTTTGATGTTCAGTTACGAATATGGCTGAAATTTTATAAGGTCTTGAACCTTTTGATTGGCCCTTGTACAGGGGGCCAAATTTCAAATGCTTCAATCTTGACAAATTGGTGTCACTTGTTGGTATGATGCATGACAATCTGTAAATGTACAGTTTCCTGAATTTCAGATCTTCCCTTTTGGTCACCACACCCGGGTTAGGAAAAGAAGATTAGTCCCTAATTCCCATACAAACAATACAATTTGTAAAAGGTAACTTTACCCCTAATTTTCCACTCACGTAAACCTCCTAAATAGTGCAAACTATACTTTTCTGATTGCTCATGCCCATTAGCTACAATTTTGATAACTCACATTTGCCAAGATCCATATCACTTGTTGAAAAATTTTGCCTCCCTGGTACAATGACCAATCAAAAGGTCAATGACCTTTATCACAGGGTGTTTTCATGCACCCATATCTCTGTACCTGAACATCACAGATATACCAACTTATATTTCTGATTCCTTATGGTGAGACGAATCCTTTGAGATACTTTTCACAACGGTGTGTAATTGAAACCACTTTGTGCATTAGTCCCTCTTATCCAGATGGGCCGCCAACGGACCCGTGGGGACATATTGGATTTTTGGTAACATCAAAATTCTTTAAGTAATGTCGTAGAGATTCCTAAAATCATGTTAGAATTTAGTTTTTAGGGGGTTGCATGGGACCCCATATAATCTGCTATACTACTAGTTTAGGCTGGTATTCTAAAGGGCGACTAACTTTAGACCCCGGGTTGAAACCAGGGTTAGTCCAAATGATTGGACCTTTTTTCCTTCCAACATACCTAAAAATGTGCTTAACAGGTGATAAAATTCCTCATGAATGGTCTGATTCGGCTCATCCACTGAGAATTTTCTCACACCGTTACATTTGCCTTCACATTATTTTCCAAGAAAAATGTCCACCCATGTAGGACTATAATAGATTCAACCCATCGTTGTCACCATAGAGAAAAGTTTTGGACAGCGTTGATTAGTTAGGAGAGGAGACAGAAAAGAACTATGTGGCCCGATTCACCTGTTTTCATGAGACTTGTGTTTTTCTATCCAAAACAGGGGCACTCTAAAGTCATTCACATTCATTCACCTATTGGCATGAATACCTCTTAAGGCAAATACGATTAGTCATGGTTTGTGTAGAGTTAATGTACTATAAATGCGCGGCAAGACTTCCATATGTCGCACCCCCCCTCATAATATTTACATACAACATAAAATGTTTATTTTAGCTTTATTCCCGTTTTTGATCAAACAAGGCCAAAATTTAAATAAATTTTGTATCATGTAAATATATAAGAGGGGGGGGGGTACATATGGAAAGCTTTCCAAGCGGCTTACATTGACCTTTAAATGTTATTTCATTAAGATAGAATTGATTTTTTTTCTCTGCTATCGGCCTATCCATGTTTCAATAGATTTAGCGTGGAATTTAATTTCCACCCTGCACATGCCCCTCATTCCATGCCCAACCTTGGGAGAAGTTAAAGAGGTGACACGATGGTTGAATCTACTATAACTCCCTGTTTTAAACCCAGGACTAAGTTAGTCTCCCTTTCAGAATACCACCAAAATAGCAGAAGGTGGTTTTCTCTTCTTTCATTGTTACAAAATATGTGTGTATCTTCCGACAACATTATTATCCTTAAACCCCAGTTATTGCATGGTGAGAATCCCTGCCATTGCAAGGCAGCAGTTATTTCTCCACATCACCACTCACATTCATCACATTTTCATTATCTATTTTCAGGTTTGTAGATCACTGGTGACGAACATGCATATACAAGGTTGTACACTTTGTAAATACCCATTGGGTGTATTTACCAACATTATCAAAAATGATGGGATTGGCATTTTAGTTTCAGACTAAGGTCAACATTCCATTTATTAAAGGTGTTAAACTTAGACACTAACCCGGGTGCAATTTCGGAGAACTTTAAACGAAATTAAATGTAAATGTATAAGTGAAAGGAATTTGTTAGGCTCTTAATTTTGTATATATTGAAATGGGATGAGATGGTGTGGTTATCCTTCAGTAGACATGACTACTGTAATTTCATTTGGGTTATAGTTTTGAGATATTTCCGTATCACCATGATCCACTCGGCTCTCCTGAGTAATACAAGTATATAGCCCTACATAACAGCGCTTTTATCCAGTATCACCCGCGCGCGCTCAGGTTACATGGAGAGACACGGCCCGAGCGTAATCTAGTGTCTGTGTTGCGCTCTACATACGAATGTTTGTACGCTTGAAGTGCAAGCCGTGCGCGCACTGCTCACTAAGTTGCACTATACATAACTTTATTTCCATCATTAAGAAAGGCAGAGGCAAAAAATTGAGTTATAGCCCTAAAATTTGGTTAAATAAGCGAAACAAGGCTCAGTTAATATTAATAGTGTTAGCAAATTCATGTCTACTGAATGATAAATTCTTACCGCCCGTTTTGTTCTCGATGCAATACTAAAATATCAATGGGTGGTGCCATCACCACACTCTCCTTCGGCCTCGTGTGTATGGCACCAAAACCATTATATCTTTTCGTATTGCTGACCAACCTGGGTAACCTAATCATATTTAGCTGGTCTGTGTAATACTCAGAGCATCTTATTTATACCTTCTTAGCTGACTTTGCCTTATATAAACTCACATCAGTTTCAATTTTTATTATATCCTCTGCGGGGAAATGAATCTTAAGGGGGATCTGACTCTTGCAGAGACAATACATTTTAATTTGTTCTAAATTAGGCCAAGAAAAGAAGAAACAAAAGTTTGTCTCAGCTTCAATCAGCTCACGTAGGTGTAAATTTTTTTTTTAAAAATTACCACATTTCTTTTTTTTAAAAGATTTTTAATAGATTTAATTTGTAACATTCTTTTTTTAAAAACTGATAAAAAATTGGAAAATTTGGCCGCAAAATGGCTTTAAAAAGTTGTCTTAAAATGCAATAAAAAAGAATTTCCACCTAGCGCATAGCTTTTTGACTAAAACAAAGAAAAAATGCACAGCACTTAAGGTTTTGAGCTAAAGGAAGCTGAGACAAGCTTTTCTTTTTTCGGCCGTAGTTCTTGAGGATGATTGAACTATTTCTGGCTCATTAAATATATTGAGAGTTGCATAGGCCAGGTTGCTTCATTCTAGGAAATTACTGTATACACTCACCTAAAAAAAAGCAAAAAGGGGCATTTTACAGTGAGTGGGTAACATGCTTTATGCATTTAGAGGTAAACAGATTTTCAAAAAAGGTAGCTTTTCCGATCATGTTTAAATTACTCTTTTGAGCACAGAAAATGTTAATACTTGAGGCTTTTTCAACAATCTTCTGGTATTTGTCCTTAAGTACTGATATGTATATAACACATTATTTGTACATTACAAATGCCTTATGGGATTGTTTTAACCCCCCCCCCTTAGCATTTACTTAAACAATTTTCCTGTGAGGTGAGAAAAAATTGAACAAACCTGGCAAATCATGTCGAATGCATTAAGAATTCAAACACTGTCATTTACTTTAATTTCAAACTAAAAACATTATTATTATTTATTTTGAACAGCAAGGAGACTGGCGTGTCCTTTGCCATATCGGACATGCAAATTACCCCCCCCCCCCCCACGAACCGCATGGCTGACATCCCCCACGCCGGTCTGCTGGAGCAACCTGGTAAAACTTGACTTCTTCAACTCTTAACTCTTCACTTGCAACGCAAAATCAATACTTTTACCTTCAATGGTAATTCCGGAGGTTATTACCGGCAAAAGCTCTTGGTACATTGACTATTTCATTTCCAGTACATCATTTATACGCTTCAACGAGTAAATTAAACACATGAATCATACTGCGGGGGATATTGTCGGTTTTGATAAATGATCAATTAATAGAGGGCCGATTGTGATCAAAACTGACAGATATCCTGCAGTGTTTGGGTTTTGCCTACTTGCTTTATGCTTGCTTGTTAAAGATATATGTTTTTCTTTATAACACAATTTGATTCCTTCTGTTTTGAACCATAGAAATTATGGGGCCTATACCAGGGGTTTCTCAATTATATCAGGCTGAATGGCCAGAGATTGCCAAACATGTTTGAAAATTTCCTATTTGAGGGCCAAATAGAACTGATATCCTTATGTTTCCCTGTAGATTTGGAGGCAACCTCAGGCCAAAATCAATGGTTTGGCTGCCGGATTTGCCTGCTGGCCGCCTATTGGAACCCCTGGCCTACTAACGAGTCACATAACCGTATATGTGTGCAATTTTGTAGTGGTTTTTATGTTGCTTTGATTCTGAAAGTCCTGGTTCAGGTCTTAGGCCCTGGGATTTATTGATGTAATCAATTCTGGCTTTTATTGTATAAGAGCTGTTGATTTTTTTTTTTTTAAATTCTGATTTTCCTATGATATATTAGTAACTGACAACACCTGGGTTTAAAAAGTATCACATTTTCAAGAGATGATGTTAGGCTGTGTCCTGTGTACCAGGCGCGTAGCCAGGCCAGTGTTCCGAGGGGGCAATTTCCCGGTATGTTGCAACATGTCCCGATCACAGCAAAATTTCCCAGTCGCACGGCAAAAGAATCCGAAAAAAAGGTGATTTAACATAAATTATCAGTGTTTTTATTTCCGATTTCCCCCTCAAAAAATTTCAGAGGGGCAATCTTCCCCCCTTTTCCCCACCCTGGCCTACGCCACTGCCTGTGTACAGAGTCATACCTGTAAATCACAGTAAGTTTCACGGAGGGAGGATGAAAACTGTGAATTGTCCCAATGGACATCTTTGATTGTCCCTATTCCAGGGGTTCCCAACAGGCGGCCCGCGGGCCAGATCCAGCCCGCGAAGCTCTTGTGGTTGGCCCTTGGACCGTTTTAAATATACAGCAATAGCAAAAGAGGGTGCAACTGGCCCGCGAGCATGAATATTTGAAGGGTATACGGCCCGCCATGGCCCGCGAGCCAAAATAGTTGAGAACCCTTGTCCTATTCCACTTAGAGTGTTACATTTCTATTTTCATTACTCAATTCCTACTTTGGATTGTCCACCACCTAAAGAACATGTCCAATCACTATTGCCTCCTCCCAGAACTCAAGATTTTACCGATAAGGTAATCAAAATTTTGGTATCTGAAGAAACTACTATTTTTCTCATTACCTGATAGTGCTAAGGATTTTTTGGTTTGGATGTTACGAGGAAAAATGTGCCCCGTTTTGGTAGAACATATTTTTTACACAGTTTTCGTCTATGGGGTACTACAAATCACATTTTTTTAGCTCTCCGCATCAAAATGTTTGTTTGAAATTCCGCTGTTACTTTACAGATGTATATACTTTAAATAATTGGTTGATTTCCCCCCTAAATCACCCCTAATCCTGGTGTGGGGGGGGGGGGTAAAAAAATTAAGGGGGGGGGGGGGGTGGGGGGGGGGGGGGGGGGGGGGGGGGGGGGGGGGGGGGGGGGAGGGGGGGGGGGGGGGGCAGGGTCTAAATCCAACCGTTGCCTAATCTTAAACCGTAATCTAAGATGAACACAGTGACATTTATTACCATAACAAGGTACCAAATTGGCCATTGAAAGAAAAAAGTGGTTAACCATATGGTAATCCAGTTGATAATGATGTTATATGATGGGAACACATTCATGTTTGTTATTTTTACAGGACCGTGTCCCATTGATCTCAATTCCCTCGTAAACCTTAGTTGACTTTTACAAGCCTGAACAAGTCTGAGAATTACCATTCCCAGTGAATGACCCCCATGATATCAACTAAAAATGAAAAACATGTGCAATATTTTGATTAGCAGCCTTTGTCTTACAGTGATGATTTTTCAACTAATTTTTAATTAACATATGGTTGAAAGGTCATCTCATTAAATAGGATTTAATATTGAATAGACACTGGATTTAATTTATCAATTGAATGACAAAGGATGAGAACATTAATTTGTAATTTAAAGTGAAAATGAAGCTATCTTCAAAAGGGAAGTGTTGTTACTACTTGCTATGTGAATTGTAGACACACACACATTGAATTGATTTAACCCTCCACTTTTTCGGAAGCCCGGGGGGGGGGGGTATCACTGTTATTTTGGATGGTATGTGCCACCCAGATTTCCAAAAATGTACATGGCGAGTTAGCTCGACTGATGGACCAGAGTGTTGTCTTTTTTGGGGGGAGGTTTACTAATTTTTCTAACTCACACACATTTAATTTGAAGGCATTTTTTTATTGATTTACTGGAGAAGTTGATTTCTTTAGAAAAATGATCAGAGATAGAAATTTCATTTTTAAAAAAACAATATTAAGCGATCCCACAATTATATTTTGTTTAAAAGAACTACCAATTTGATGGTCAAATATGATTGGAAACTGTTTGACTTCATTGGCCAATTGACCTGGAAAATCCTTTAAAACATTGAAAAAATAAAACACATTCTCATTAGGTTTTTGCACTACCTACTGGATTTTTTTGCTTATTAAAAGAACTATGCAAAATAAGGAACACATAGAGAAGTAAAAAAATATATTAAAAAAATTAATAATAGAAATCAAAACGATATATTGAAAATGGCCTTGCAAAAATGACCTGACTGAATTCGAGTGTAAAGGAATATTTCTTAAATCCTATGAAATTAATTTATTACGTCTATAAACCATTTTTATACCTCCGACAGGAACATTATTGTCTTAAACTAAATATCATGATACTTCATAAAACCTCAAAGACATGCGTTCAATGAACATTTTTTTAAATCTTCAAAATAATTTAATGGGTAATAAACCATATTTTCTATAGAATAGATACTCTGAATGACCTTTCCTAAAATGACCCTTAATACTTATGTAAAATTGTTGTAACAATACAATATTATTTTATTCAACCTCTCAACTATTGTCCATTTTTTCTCACAGCAGCACTTACTGAGTTCATTGTGGCCCTGCCTGAAAGGGCCTTTCTTACTTGTTTTAGAATCCAATTAAAAATATTTCTGCAGTAGGAGAAAAGACTGCAGTGTCCAAAAAAAAATGTCTGGGGATCTATGCTAGGGAATCCCGGGCAGCGAGCAACAGTATATTCTTACCTCCTAAAAGCCTACATCGACAAAAGCGTAGAGTGCAGGTAAATTTTGTTTTTTATTTATTCCAATGTTTTGCCGGCCTAAGTAATTAATAAAAACTAACATAATTTGTGACATTTCTGTAAATGGGTAAGAACCAACCTTTTTATAATTAAGGTGCCTAGCTAATAATAACAAGCTACATGTGTAGTATGTGTGGAAGTTTCTTGTGAATACCTAGAATCAACCTTTTTTACGATTTTGCATCAAGCTACTCCAAATTGGAAGAAAAAGACAATTGCCTACAAAAATTTATATCTTTCAGTATATGTAAATGTTTCCATGTGTTCGCTATGATTCCCATAGCCCTGAAAGAAACCGACAGAATGGATTCTGTTGTGCAAAAATTATTATTTTATTACTATGTTAAACCATTTGACATAATCCTACAGAAATATATTATTCCATCTGCCCGACCTGTAAGAATTACAGTTGAAATGCTGGTTTAACATGTCATTCGCATTAAAGTATTAAGCAATTGTATTAGGGCCTATTTTTGGCAAATATGATTGCTTTACAATGAAATAAACGCACAGCTAATTATGACATGTAGGCAGCTGTCCGGAATATCTGGTGGCGTATGAGTTGTCACAAAAGTGTGGTCAAAACCAGCTATGTGATTTTACACGGGCTAGATGTTGTATACATATGATGTGTAAGGCAATACTACAGCTTAAGAATGAATGGGAATTACAGTCCAAATGCACTGTGTGTTGTGATGGTAAAATTACGGTAAATAGATCTGTAACCTTACCGCTGCATGTCATGGTTTTTGAGATGGCTTCCCAAATGATGCAATCTCAAAAACCCACTGACCTAAGACTAGGCTTGTTTGGACTTTTCATGCTTGTTTTTAATTATGGTAAATAAAAAAATCCTAACTTTAAAATTTTTGAAAGAAAAAATTGAAATTTTGAAACTTGAGAGGATAATAAGTTGCCTCTAGGAAACTAAAGGGCTAACAGTGCTTTCATTATGTTAATATGTTATCATTTGCTCTTTGAAGGCCTGTAGTTGGTACATGAAGTTTTACAATTTTAGTGAAGTGTGACTCAGAACAAATTATTTAATCTAAGTATCATTCGTTTTCTGTATTATGAATCTATGTTTTACCAGTCAATGATCATACAAATGTTAATCAGTTGTGTCTACTAATGCAGGTTAAATATTGTTGAGATATCACTTTAAAATATAGGTATTATAATTGTACTCGAAATTTTACATTTTAAATATAAAAAAAAAACGGAAGTTAAAAAAAAAAAAACAAGGCTTTCCAGTTTAATTGAATTTTTTGAATTAAAGCATGAGGTTGAAAACATTTATTTGTCATTTTGTCTTCATCATCATAGGATAAAAACAAGCATTGTATGTTGGCTCTTAGACTCAAACAAAGGTGAGCAGTCGTTGGAGTCTTAGGCAAAAAGCCTACCCATCTTGAGCTTTTGATGTTTTGAGTGCTTTTACAGATCAACTCAATTCTACAGGGGCAATATGTTTCTTGTAGATCAAAAAACAAATATAACTGACCTATTTTTAAAGTAGAATTGCAAAAAAATTACCCATCCTTATAGCATGATGCAGGGGACGAAACTGCGACTCTTTATCGTCAGCCACCTATTATGTACTTGAGTCCCTGGGGACAAGAGCTAAAAAAAAATACAGAAAACTATCAGAATTAGCTACTCTTTTGGTCAATACATGCAGGGCCACACAACCGCAAAAAAAAAAAGTTTTTGACCTTATTAAAATCTCACATTCAATGGAATCCACCATTCCTATAGTTCATTGAGTCTCCCTTAATAATCCTAATCCTACAACCATTACTTCATAGTTTATACAAGATGACAAAGATCATTTCCTCCAGTATATTATTTGCCCTTGGTCAGAAGAAAACAAAGGGTCCGTCCAGTACACCCCTATATGGGGTGCAAGCTAAGTCTGGGAATCATGCCGTAGATACTCAACTCCTACAATATAACATAGAACCAGGCCCCCTTTTTTGAGCCCTGCTTTCCAGATTGACAAATGATTCCCTTCCTACAGGTACCCTTTCACAGGTACAAGGCAACAGGCTTATTCCAGTACAACCCACAAACATCAAGCAACTACGTCAGTTTAATATGCCAAGGATGTTTAAACCTCCTACCAAAATAGCAATTTGAGACACAAAAGTATTTGCAGGGTTAATTAAGTTGTGTGAAAGAACGTGGGTTGTTTTGAAAATGGTTAGAATGATGGCTTTCACAAGAGCCTTGGTTCCTCGTATGCCTTGTTCCTTCCTCTTTTATAAACTAATCGCTTGTTTATTTTAGTAAGTTAACCAATATATGGTTATATCCCATATTATGATAACCAATCAACACTAAGGGAAACAAAAACAAGAAACACATTTTTTGTTATTGTTTCTATTCATTCATGTTTCCAGTACTTCTATTTCCCACACAGATGTTTCGATAGATCATTGGTTCAAGCCAAAAGTGCTCAATGCAATTGAAACTGGCATAAGGCATCAGGCCAAGTTTCAAATGGATTAACAAAAGCCATGCCCAACTGACCATTGAGTTAATGCGTTCTCTTGAAAACCACTAGTAAAACCCCAATACTTCTGGATTTATACATTGGTACTCCTGATGTTTGTAGAAACTCGTCAGGATCAATTAGACTTGATACCACCCGAAGAATGCAAATCGATCATAGGTCTGCATAGAATCATGCATATATTGCCCACCGCATTCTCTTAAAATACAGTATAATAGAGCCCACTTGAACTCAAAAAATAAGATTGAAATACATAGCGCTATTCACAGTATCCATGGAACAAGTCCCTGTTGGTCAGTGTATTTCTCATGCCCAGATAGAAGAGAGTTGACCGGTTCGAGCCTGGTGTAGTTTTTCGTCTTTTATTTAATTCGTTGCTCGCCAATTTCTCCGACTCAGGACTATGAAAGTTAGTTCTCATTACTAACAACACAGCTTATAATTTTTGAACCATTCAAAAGCAGATTTTTGTCCCATGAAATGTTGTCATTGATGTTATAACTATTTGGGTTAAAAGAACCGTTTTTTTGCTATTATGCACATTGTGCTACGGTGACTTCCTACTTCGTCATGGACTCTACTCCTTAGATCAATGATAACTATGGCTCTACAGAGATCATTCACTATCCCGCGTTCAATTGATTGTTTTCCATGGTCCCACCCAAGCTTGCCCAAATTACCGTAAATTAGCCCTAAGTAATTGTCCAGCCCTAGAGATATCAGCTTACTTACTACTTATCATTTACACCTGTCCCTTTTTGATGGACATCATCTCTTCTGACATAATCACCCCTTTAATCCACAGCCATGTTCTTCACCCTGGTGCACATCATTATATACTTCTATTACTTAGGGTACCTATTATCTAGATGCAATACCAAATCTACCATAGGTACATAGGTACGCAGAGTACATGTTATAACAGATCTACAACATAAGAAGTTCAGAGATTTAATGGTCCTAGTGCTACCCTGCGTGTCCGATGGTACTCATCTCTTTTTTTTTGAAGTATACATAGAATGTCTGCCACATCAGGGCATCAGGGAGATATATACAGCTGAATGGACACAGCCCCCCACCCGGGCTGCTTAGTTGGGGATAGGCGCATAAGCCAGCCGGGAGTTCTGAGGGGGCAAGTCAGGGGTTGTGCAACAAATTTGCCGATCACAAGCAACAAATTCCCATGCGCAGAGCAAAAGTGTCCAAAAAGGCTGATTTAACATGAATATCCATCCTTTATTTCCCGATTTGCCCTCAAAAACAATTTCGAAATGGACATCTACCCCCCCTCTGCCACACCTGGCTATGCCACTTTTGGGAATTCTGGCTGCGTAGATGTAATAACACAGTTCACTGTAACATTTGATTGATGTTGTGTTGTTATATCTCTAATTCATTGCCTACAAAAAGTTGTCATTAATTGGTTCAAGTGTTTTGCTTTCCAGTTTTGCTCTGAATTAAAGCGAGATCTTCCTGGTTCATTATGACACTCGTGTATTGTATGTAATTTGTATCGGATATGATTTGCACCAAGCATTGACATATGATATAAATTCAGTCTCTGAAGGCAACAACATTGGCTACAGTGTAACTCATACTGTAGATATGTCAATCTAGTAAAACTATGAGTTACATTATGCTATCACCAAGGACACGTTTCAGTGGGTTGTACTTACACATGCATTGACATGAACTTGACCTTGTGTGATCGGGGATCAGTTATAACCCAAAAACCCAAGCCCTGGTGTATTTTCTAAATACCTTGGTGAATGAAAGCTACTGAAACTGTGCCAAGGGAAGTGAGATTTTAATAGCTCATAGTATCAGCAACTCTCTATTTTCTTATATTCTCAATCTTCTAGGGCCCAACAATGCCCAACATACTTTATTAAAAACTCAACCTATGGCTTTTGGGTATGAGTTATGATATAATTCATAAGTTTAAATCTGAGGATATGGTATAACAACTCATATACCAACATGCTACGTAATATGACCCATAGGTGATATATCAATATCTCATTCTAAAAGGCAACAGTTTCAAACAACCCATACAGATACCAGTTGTTAAGAATAGACTGAGGTTGCGGGTTATGATTTGGATGTATTATTGTTAACATTTTATTTATGGTCATATGTAGACCTCAGAGCATCTTCCTCGGGTAATCTGAAGTTGTTGTCTGTAATAAAAGGACACTGCATTCTATTGCACTTGACTTTATCTTATCGTTTAGTACTCCTTAGCCCCAGTTTACACATGTACGGTAGACGGGCGAACGCAGCGATGGGAAAGAATATAGACGGAATAGTACGTAAGCGTTGATGTGAGCAGGCCTTCCAAAGTTATTGGTCTATAATATAAACGACGGTTGACAGCGAAGTAACAGGGGATCCTGGAATGATATATTACTGTACCAGGTAAGTCCGCTGACTTTTGTGTTATTGTAATAAGCTGAGTTTTACTATGTTGACTTGAGTTAGATGGAAAGGAATATGTGGGGTGTGGGGTGGGTTGTTTTAGGGGAGATTGTCTGAACTATTTTGCGTAAAATTTGGGCAATTCCCATTCTTAATAGTTTTTACATTTTTAATTAGTGCATTTTTTAAAAAGTGGAATTTCGCTTAGTTTGTACTGTAACCAAGAATATTTCTAGATTTTTAAATAAAGCTAGAAACCTACAAATAGATACCCGACATGGAAGACATCTGAACAATGGAAGAATGAAAAGAATCATGAAGAAAAGAAAATTGGGTTTTTGTTGTTGTAAAAGAAAAACTTTGAGTATATACATTGGTGCCACAGATCATCAAATTGTTAAATCCTACAAGTTTCGATGACTATTCCATGACCAGATAGCAAAATTCCAAGATTGGTATGACCACAATCGGTCATGCACCATCTGGGATTGCATTGAGCATTTGAGAATAATTACAATTAGATTGCGGTTAGAATTCACTATTAGATTGCTGTTAGAATTGTTAGGATTCTGGCAAGCCAAAGTGGAATTGAACAAAGTGGGTTTGGACAGTAGTAGTAGTAAAGATAGACCATGTATACTTTAGTTGCGAAAAGAATATTTTTTTTTCCTGATACAGTGCCAATTTTATTTGGCTTGATAAAGTTATTGTTCTTCAAATAGGGTAACGTCAATCTGCACATCCTTTTCAGGTATTCTGGCAGATCCTAATTACACTTTCTCAGGCAGGGGAGAAACAAAATTTTAGGGGAATGAGGGGAAAAAATTCGTTTGATATTAAAATTCAGAAATAATAGGCTTTTCACATGAGCCGGTGATCGATAGACTTGTGACGATCGATCGCCGTTTTTGACGACTAGTGCAGCCGTTTTCTGAATACTATACACGCATGCGTAATAGCGCCTTAGTTACGATGAGTAAAAGTTTCCAAGAAAGGATTTGTGAGCTGGTCTAACAAAAATACTTCTTTTGAGGCATTAACGGCAGTGGTTGTAGTTGCCTTTTTAAATTGATGAGTACATGGCCCATCTTTAAAGATATGACTGTCACCTTGGTTTGGTTCCGTACAGAAATTGTGATGTTTTCGTTCATGAAATTGAACGAAACGGAGTAACGGAAAGTCAACATGGCGGATAGACTCTACGTAGTGGCATGTATGGACGAATGTGTTGATGTTACTTGAGGAAGCACAACAGCGATATGTGTGTAAAGTTGCAAAGTATTATAATGAATTCGATGGTGGTTGAACGCTTAAAGATAGCGATAGATCGCAAAAGTCGATCGATCATGGTCATTGTGAAAAGCCTTATTGTCTACATAAAGGTGAATTAGCATCTTCAAATAATCTTCACAGCCTCTTGAGCATCTTTCACTTGTTGTCTCACAAGACAGTGTCGGCTTACATTTTCAGCTTTAGTTCAATTTTCAACTTGACAAGAGACAATTTCCACGGGTCGCCTACGTTCGATAAGCCTGTTCATTAGTAGCACCCAGCTGTTCTCTGTTTGAAAACCTCAAAGATTGTATTTATAAAAGTTTAAATAATCAGGAACAGAGGCCTGAGCTTCATATTGATTAAAATGTTAATACCAAACACGACCGGCCCCTAGCTTACGTTATTGGGATCGTTCACTCAGCGGTTAGCAAGTATATCCATTTCAGGTAGAAATAACACTGGTGTGTATGAGGAGATTGGTTTGCTGGGAGTAACTAACAACAGAAGGGGCACCATCTAGTAGGGACTTGTTGAAAGAATTGCCTATTGCACCTTTACATTTTTGTTATGGTAACTCACAGCTGTTTGACCCGTTCAAATGTCCCTTTTATTTTTAGAACAATTTTAAGCAGTGGTGACACAATTTTGATAAATGATATTAGTAAGGACATCAAGATCCAGCTACCTTTGTAAAAATCAGAAAAATCCATTGTCGGAATCTTGCCATATATAGGCTTACAGGGATCATGATTGGTATGTTATAGCGCCCTCTATATGCCTATTCCCCATAGAGATCCGTGTAAACCTAGATTTGGAAGAAAAAACACATTTGCCTACATGAAATTTTATCAAAGGTGCACATTAGATGTATGTAGTGGAATAACTAAACTAAATCAGTTGTCAAACCATGTTGCTATTGATATTGTGTTTTATGGTATAATAAATGAGACATTTGAACAGTTGTGAACTACCTTCATTACATTAAATTTGGTTTGAATGATGGCCCAAATATGGCCATGTTAAAAACCTTGAAAAAAATATTAGTTTCAACTTTCTTACATGAGATAACCTTACATTTGGCAAAAAAAAAAAAACTGGAGTGATTTTAAAAAAAATGAATTTTACCAGCAATTAATTTGAATTACTTCTGGCCACAACAACCAAGTCAAAGTTTATGATAGACATCTGAGCCTAGTAGGCCTCTTAATATTCCATTTAGGATCATCTCGTCTTGATATAGTATGACAGACGTGAGGGGGTTGAAAACATAGAAATACATGTCATAAATCCCCTACAGGACGATGTCATATTTATGGCAGTGGTTTTTTTAATTTTCCAACTTATTAAAAAACTGCAGTGTCACATTGAAAGGTGAAAAAAAACCTTAGTATAAATTTGAGCATCATCAGCCTATGCGCTAGATTGATAAATATTAATGGTATAAAAAATTGTGAAATTAGCTCTACGGAAATAAATCCGCTTGATTTACAGATGCTGTATTTCTCATCAGATTTTAAAGCAAGGGTTTTGTGCTTAATGAACAGATAGAATTAATTCAATTTGCATGGATGTGGAAAGAAAAACGTGTGAATGATTTGCAGACAAATCGTGGACATTAAGTTGAATCAAAAAAGGTTATGAGAGGGGCCTAGCGTCTCCTTATCAAAATAGGTGTAGATTTAGTGTCTTGCTCTGAGAGACTAAAGGTATCGTTTGGTTAACGAGTATCTGATTTATCGGAAGGTCGTTCTGAACAGTATTTAAATTATGGTTTAACCTTTTCAACCTGGTTAGAATATGCCAAAAGGTAAGCACATAAGGCCCACGGTAAATTGGGTCATTTGGGATAGTTGCTCAGTTATTTGGGAAGTATCTCAAAAAACACTGACTAAGACTAGACCTGTCAGGACGCATTTAATAAATGCTTTAAGCTAGCCTTTATCAATGCTCGGCTTTATTTTTTAAGTCCCGTGATGATGTTATTTTTTTCAAGACCTGTAGATAATGTGCTAAAGCGCCTTTTGTGGGAAATGAAAATCAAAGCCTTTTTGCAAAATGATGTTTTGGTTTTCTTTATTTTCTGTAATAATCTTGTGCAACTATCCCAAGAAGTGATTGGGCATTTGAAGTTGCCATCAATGAAATTACAGTGCAGTTGCCATGTGTATGCATTGCGGTCAACCAAATGTCATACCACAATCTGGAGTCCGTTCCCGCTCAGTCGTAAATCTATGTGCATACTATGTCATGCCTGAGTGGACCAATTTGTCCAAAGCACTGTGTAGCTGGTATGAAAAGGTCTGTTATGTAGGACATACGCATGAGTAAGTATATACATGTAGGGTTACGCACGAGTTTGGGGAACAGGCCCCCGGTGCTTCACTTTGCTTGACCTTGCTGTTTTGGTGGAGAAAATGGAAAGAGTTCCATATGTTACCCCCTTTGAAATGCTACAGGAAACAATTTCTTCTTATTTATGGCTTAACATTACCAGAAAGTCTAACCCTAACTAAGGCCAGAAATTAAAAAGAATTTGTTACATGTAGAATGTTTATGGGGTACATATGGAACTTCTGCTGCAAAAATTTTGAGGCATCTTTGACGAAGACTAGTTTCAGGCTGATTCCAAATATGGTAATCAGGCCTGTATTGGAGGGGTGCAAATTCTCCCCCCCCCCACCCCATTCCACAATTTGCTGATTGGTCAAAAGTTTAAGGAAATTTTGACAAGAAAGTCCACTTTTTGGTGATGAGATGTTCAAAAAGTCCCCAAAAGGACCATTTTAGGGGGGTTAGGTCCATGTTTACAAAAAAGTCCACTTTTTTTTAAGTTCTGCACCCCCCAAAATAATCCTGCGTATGGCCCTGATGGTAATGAATATGCATAGTTTTACAATTTCGGATCAGGGATCTTCAGCACTAAAGGGAAATATCCTAACCAATAGACCCAAAAAATGTAAACTTTAAAGATAAAATTGGACTTGAATTATATGGTTACAAAGAGGATGAAGCTTTCAACCAGTTGTGGTTAAGAATCCAGAAAAAAAAACTGCCCCACCTATAGCATGATATTACTATAACATATTGGCTATGAGGAACTACAACTATTGAATGTCACCATACATTGGCCATTTAAATTAATTGAGTATCTGTAGTGTGATTATAAATGACAGTGTAATTCAATGAAGTGATTTCTATTATATTGGTAACTCAATATTTAATTACACATTTTGTTTCCTGTTCATGTCATCCACACCAATCTAATACAGCATTTGAATTAGATATTCATGGCATCTTGTGAAAGCCTAAACAACAGACAGTTGGCAAAAATAATGTAGGTTGTAAGGGCTACACAGATGTTATTCTGAGTGAATTTTGGTTTTACCAAAATAATGTTAATTTAATGTCATATTTTTTCATTACCGAGTAAAATTTAAGGCCTGAGAAATATTTTTGTAGATAGCATGAATACAATCATAATAAGAAAGCTATATGAAAGCATTACATGACACAATATATGGATGACTTGAAATTTCTTGTTGCACCTTTAATATTGACCCCCAAATTCACCCTTCCCAGGGCAGATAAATGCTGCATGATCGCTAATCTCTTCCTTGACCTAATTGGCTCTCAGCATAGGTGTACACCACATCATTAGTTATCTTTCATTGAAATTACTTCCATCATCATCAACACCTATTCGACCTGATGAGCAATCACATTGTCAAGATTACCACGTCTTTGCAGAAGCCATGTCATACTGTGTGTACAATTTATTAATTACCATAGCATTTATATTACCAGCGTGACTTTGTTTTGAATTTATTGTGATCGCAGTGGTAGATTCAACTTTAAAGCAGCATGTAATATCTACAATAGACGTACAACTCAACCTTTGGTATAAAAGTTCTTCTTTGAAACTGTTAATTTCTCTACAGCCCTATTTCACAAAAGTTGAGATTAAAGGTGCTTGTTCCGATTTATGTCTATTGTGTTCTTACTTGATATGAGAGCCTGGCACTTGCACATACACCCCATCAAGTACCGTGGGAAACAAACTTGCAGTTTTGATGATAGAAGCAATAATACATATTGCAAAGCCCTATACTGTGCTAATGTTGATGGTTAACCATTAAAACGACAGTTTTCTGTTTATATCTTGGGACTGAAATGGATTTGAGGGCTTTCAGGGCGACAATGAGAAAAATACAGCCTTTCATCTGATATCAAAATCGATACTACTTCCGTGTAAATCGGGGGAACCCAAAGACGATCGGAAAACCAACCTTTAATCTCAAGTGAATTTAAGAAGAGTGACTCTTCTTAAGTCTGAAATACTTAAGATGTTAACTTTTAAGAATTTGTAAGGTAAAATGAATGAAATAAAACCCAGGTATAAAAACAGAGTAGGTTTGAACTTCATAAATCTCAATGTAAGAATGTTCTTTCAATTTCTTCTAAAATTGGCTTAAAATGAGTTAATAACCAAAGAAGAATCTTAAGTGCATGGGGGTCCATGTGGACCCAGGATTTTGTTTTTCGTGTGTCATTTCGGGTTTTTTTGTAATTGAACAACTTCAAGCTGTGCAACTTTTGATGATTTAAAAAAAAAAAAATCCTGCAGTTCGTTTCTGAGAAAATTAGCCTGGGTCCACTTGGACCTCCCACCAACAGGACGGTCGGTGACCAAAATTATTATCTACATATATAAATTCCATAAAAGGGGAAAAAGGCCCACTTTTTGCTGAAATTTTATAAAAGGTCCAAAATTAAGAGAAATTTTGACAAGAAAGTCCACTTTTTAGTGACGAGGTGTTCAAAAAGTAAAAAAAAGCCATTTTAGGGGGTTAGGTCCACTTTTGCCAAAAAAGGTTCACTTTTTCGAAGACCCGCACCCCCAAAATAAATCCTGCATATGGCCTAGAGGTTATTTTCATAACGATTTTTCTAGATGTTAATCAATATCTTACAAATGAACTGTTTATGTCATAACATATACTTTGATTTTATTCACCATTTGAAATGTATCATTTAACTTTAATAGAACACTTCTAAAACTTAACCACAATTTGACATTATTTTGTTGGCATCCATTAGGTACACAAGTTGTCCGTTGCTCCAGCAATTTCATCCAGTGGAAGGACTCGGATCAAGGAGGTGCGTGGGGGCTCAACTTTCTCTCCAAGGATCATGCCGACAAATTCATCGATCTATGCACGGTAAGTTAGTATGCATGTACCAGATTTTGTCTACAACTTGTATTCCAGGACCTCCTCAAATGTGGTTGATCCCATCATTATCCCAGCTATGGGCCATTGTGGCACACACTTTTGCTTCTGATCGGAAAACTGGAAACTAGGAGCAATTGGGCTCAAATTTGATATCAGGTGTTTTTGATATGCCTCCTGATGTCTCTATGTGAAGTAGAAAAGATGATATGAAAGAATCAAATCACCTTCCTTTAAAAGTGAATAGACATGTTAATAGCTCTTTGGGGCATCATCAACATGGCAATAGTTATTATGGTAAAATCCTGGGTAAATCAAGCGTTAGTACATTTCTCTGTCTAGGTTTATACAGCATAATATGCAGTTAGCATTTGATTCGTAGGAGAGCTACCGGAGTATGTGTGAAACCAATCCCATAATCCATTAGGATTTTGAAATATTGCCTTTTATATGGTCATGTGACTTGATAGAGTTTGTGTTTGCATACTTGAGATTCTGTCAATAAATTGTGCCCCTGGAGCATTAACTGGTTTGTTCACGATAACATTGTATGTAAAGCTTAAGGTCCGTTCATACTTCACTGCATTGCAGTGCAGTGCTGCAATGCAGCCTACCAAATCGTCACTGCAATCACTTGCAGTATTGCAACGCAATGCAGTACTGCAACGAAGTTAAAATTATTTTAACTGGCGATGCAGCAAGATGCAGTGGGATGCAGTCAGTGGTGCAGTATGCTAAATTTCCGCAAGTTTACTGCAACGTACTGCAACCCGTGACCTGCAGTGACCTGGGTTGACCTGCAGTAAATCGATTAGGAGTGCAGCGGAAGTGACGGAACATTGCAGTAAATTTACTGCACAGCAATGCAGTGCAGTGGAAGTATGAACAGACCTTTAAGCTTAGTTAAAATCCACCTTCTGCCAGCTCATCCTCCAATGATCTAGTAGTTGAGTAACTCATCAGTTTTGTAATACACTGATCTAGGTGTGATTTGGCATTAGGCCCTTGAAACTCAATTATGAGTTTCTCGTCACATTTTTTTCAACCCATAATGAGGGAACTATTTCATCATTCATTATTTGGCTACATGCGTATTTTTACAGTGAAATGAACCTATGGGGATCGACGAAATACGAACAATATTGGGTCTATTTTTAGACTCATTTCCGAGACTTCTGAGACAGGTTTCCTACCAAAAAATTCCAATATCGACTGAAAAGGTGATGCTTGAATACAATTTTTCAAAATAATGAATTATTTTCAGATTTTCGGCCCAAAAATCATAACGCGGGTGGGGGACGAGAAACTAATAATCAAGTTTCAAGGGCTCATTGGAGAATGGACTAAAGGTTCAATTTTCGAGTCAGTATGAAAAAAACGAATGATAAAGGGGACCTACCCAATACTGAACCTCAACCAGGACATATCATTTCCCAGTGTATTTTCCTTTCCCTCCATTCATTTCCCTCTTTTCTTCTTCTGCTCTTCCCTTCCCTAGCTTCTTTTCCTCTCACTCCTTCTCCCTCTTGCTCTTTCCTTGTTTTCCTTTTACCAATAGGTCAAGCTAACTTTTACAGTCAGTTGTCAGGGAGGCCAATTTAGGAATTAAGATACATTGGCAATCACCTTTCATATAAAATACAGAAAACTATATGTTGTAATTTGGTGGGCCACTTTTCATGTTACACAATACTTTTTACCAGTACTACAGTATATTGTATTATTATTTATATCAGGCTTCCGAGTGGTGCAAAGAAATCTTTGTATTGTACAGTTTCTGTAAAAGTCCCTAGATGTAATACAATATTATTTTGAATATTGTATCGCATCCAGGCATTTTTAGCGAGTACGACATTATTGACTGACTGGTAGAATTTTGGATTACAACACTGTCAAACACAAGGTTTGGCTTGAGTCAGCCTGATATTTAAATAATAATAATAATATTAATCATTGTATATTCTCATCATGAGCTACAGAGTTGTGCAGTGTGGTAGTAATGAGAATTTTGCCTCTAAAATTGTGTTGTGGATTGCATCCAAATCTCACTAGATCAACAGTTGAAAATAAGTGTGCGTGATGTGTGTCATCTTGGAACTTTGTCCTGAAGATTGCGATAGTAAATATGGAGGTGGCCAGTACATTCTAGAAGCCAAATGTGGGTTCTGTTACTTCTCTAAGATATATGGGCAACTTTTCAACTATTACTCAAATATTCCAAATGTTTGTGAACTTTTCAGATTTGTTTCAACTCGGCAAACATTTTCACAAATTTTGACAAAAGGTTTAGAAATTTTGAGTACTATTTTGGAAAATATAAAATTTATACCCAAACAGTGCCTGTTTAAATCTTAAAGGTGCATGTTCCGATTGTCTTTAGGACCCCCTGATTTACCCAGAAGTAGTATCGATTTCGATATCAGATGAAAGGCCGTATTTTTCTCATTGTCATCCTGAAATTTGAGCCCTCAAATCCATTTCGTTCCCAAGATATAAACAAAAAAACACCGTATTTATGGATAACCATCAATATTAGCACAGTATTGAATAGGGCTTTGCAATGCGCATTATTGCTTCTACCATCAAACCAGAAGTTTGTTTCCCACGGTACTTGATGGGGCGTATGTGCAAGTGCCAGGCTCTCATTTCAAGTAGAGAACACAATAGACATAAATCGGAACAAGCACGTTTAGCTATAAGTATCTTTAAAAATTGCTACAATTTGAGCTCAATTCCAGGAGCCTATAAGCATATACCTCCCCAAAACAAATATGAGTGAGCCACCCTTGTGTATCCAGCACAATGAATAGCCATTTCTTATACATCATATGCCTCTTTGTAATGCTCACAGGTTTCGCTTGGCTTAATGAGGGGGTTCCTGAAATCTTACTGCTTCATGAACCCTTTCAATCCCGGTGGATTCTCTACGCAATAAGTCCGTGATTTTAAGATGGCATCCAAATTCCACAGGTCATTAGGGAAGCCATCTCAAAACCACTGACCTAAGACTAGGCTTGTTTGGACTCATTTGAATGTACTTTGCATGTTTATTCCAAATACGGTCATGAAAGTGCATTATTTTTAATTTATAAAAATTAAACTGAATTTTTTTTTTATCTTGTGAGTCTGATCAACTATAGTCGTGCGTAGCGCCTTAAAGGTTAAGCGCACGTACAGGTGATTAGCTAATGATATACATGCACGACTAGGTTTTCAATTTAGAAATTATATTACGGGCTTGTTACTCTCCTTCCGTGCTTTGTATTGTGGTTAAATTATAGGACTTGTATAGGAATGTTCACTTTTCCCCTTCCTGGTTGCTTGAAAATGCAAATTCAGACCCTGGGTTTGTATTTATGTTGAAAGGGATGTCATGTTCTTTCTACCTTGTAAGAATTCTTAACATTTTCAGTGAAAAAGCTGTCTTTTGGTTGTTACAAGCCGGCAGTGGCAATCTCTTTCTGGAGGAAAGGGGTGAAAGGAATATGAATTGATTAAATTTGTACAAAATCCTGCAATATTTTTCTTAAAGGTTGATTTTTTTATAACCATTATTTTCTGAATGGGGGAAAGCCTTGATTTTAGAAGGAATTTCCTTTCACCATGCTATCCTCATTGCAATTTCTGCTGGTTGCTTGACATTCTTCACAATTGTATCACATATTGCTAATTTGCTACTTTGGCATTTAGTTGTGTTTCAAACCTGAAGTGAACTGTTTAAGCAATAATCAATATTGCCAGTTATAAGTAAAATTTAAGCAAATTGGATGGAGAAAGAGAAAAGCATGTACCACCCAAAACATTTTTAAAAACATTCTTACCAATTCTAGGTCAAATATGGAATGTGACTCATATAAATTCTTTTATGTCAAACTTTTTTTATTATTATTGTTATTTTTTTTGTATTTTTGTGTTCTTAGTTTTTTGTTTCGATTTGCTTTAAATCAAATCTGATTATATATACAAGTCGCTAACTAGACTTTGATCCAGAACAATTTATATTCTATGCCATATGTCAAATTGCATAGTACAATGGGGAAAGGAAGGAGGAAATACAGCTCGCTTCAGGTGTCATAAAGCGGTTACAATGAAATCCGATCATGTAATGTTTCTTGGTGTACATGGTTTTCAAAATCAGTCTGAAATTGCAATTGACAGGTTTCAGTTTTGAAAGATTAATAAAAAGTCAGGAAAGAAAAAAGCTCTGAAGAGTTACTGTCATATTAGATTGACTCTATTAACTATAGACATAACTAAAAATACAACCCCTGCATTGCTTTTAAACTAGTTTTGAAAAATTTAAATATTTAATTTGAAATTCTAAAAGGCAAAAAGGAAAACAGTCACATTTGCTCAATATTATGACAGACAGACAGTTTGCCGTAAGCTTGTAAAGCCTAGGCATATGAATTGCAGCCTCACCCCCCTGATTTACCTTTAAAAAATAAGATTTTATGTCCTCTGAACTGTTGGATTATAAAATGATGTATATGCCTAATTGTATGTGCAGATTTTAATTCTCCTAGCTGTGAGAAATTTACAGAGGTGTCTGAATTCAAGCTTTCTGTAACTCAAAATTTCCACAATTTTATTTATTTTCAGCCCGTTTTGGAGGCTCAAGTTAAGCCTAAATTCACACACCTTTTCAGGTTGTTTCAGGCTTTACTCTTCAGGCCCCTTATATCCCTGAATTTGGAATTCTTTTAAAGGGGGGATGACCCAATTTAAGTCTATAAATTTTTCATCTTGATCGAATGGTCTTCAACCCCAAAACCCCATCTCTAAAGTTTTGCGCCGATATTTCAACCTGTTTTGAAGTGAGAGCTAAAAATGTGATTTTGTAATCCCTTTCGAGAACTGTGTAAAATTAATATTGGTTGACCAAAACGGGGCATATTTTTGCTCATAACATCTAAACCAAACGTCCTTTAACCCTAAAAATTCACAGGGTAAATGAGAAAAATAGTAGTTTTCTTCAGATACCAAAATTTTGACCACTTCCAGTAAAATCTGTGGTCCCTGGGGACGAGGCTATTAGCAATCGGACCATGGACCTTTAATTTCTATCTGTAAATGGACAGAAATTATAACGCAAATGATTTTATTGAGGTGTCCTGTAGGTTACAGGACACCTCAATAAAATCATTTGCTCATAACACCACCATCAGAATCCATTGAAATATTGGAAATAAGTTCACCATGTGAGTGCAAGAAGGTCTTAAGTGCAATAGCTGCCATGTGATACATCTGTGTGCTGCCATGTATGAGGATAACTCTCACTTTATCTTTCCTTGAGTCAGTAGCTCTTGAAATGGTTCTTTGGCCAAATGTGTCGCCTGACGAACCATTTCAAGAGCCACTGACCAAAGACTTGGCATAGTAGTATGTTTGATGGGAATTTCTGACAAATGGCAGCTATTGCACTTAAAACCTTGCACTCACATGATGATTTTTTTTCAACAGTATCTACTGAACTAAATAGAAGGTGCTTAACCCCATGTTTAATCTCTGGTGATATGTCGGTAGCACTCAGATGGTTAAAACATCAAATGTACCTTTAATGTGAATCATTCTTTTTCATGTGAATAACAATATCTTATTTATTTGATTTCAATTGCCAAGCTGGTTTAAATTATTGAGCTTCTTCAAGAATAGTTTTTTTTTTTTTTTTTTTTAGGGGGTGGGGTGTTGAAGTTGCATTTATCACATGTTAGTGATCGCAACATTCGGCAAGGACATATTTTACGCATCGCGTAAATACGAGTTCGCCTTGTTTCTATCTGTAAATGGACAGAAATTATAACGCAAATGATTTTATTGAGGAGTCCTGTAGGTTACAGGACACCTCAATAAAATCATTTGCTCATAACACCATCATCAGAATCCATTGAAATATCGGAAATAAGTTCACCATGTGAGTGCAAGAAGGTTGTAAGTGCAATAGCTGCCATGTGATACATCTGTGTGCTGCCATGTATGAGGATAACTCTCACTTTATCTTTCCTTGAGTCAGTAGCTCTTGAAATGGTTCTTTGGCCAAATGTGTCGCCTGACGAACCATTTCAAGAGCCACTGAC
This sequence comes from Ophioderma brevispina, assembly GCA_023653785.1. NCBI lineage: Eukaryota > Metazoa > Echinodermata > Ophiuroidea > Amphilepidida > Ophiodermatidae > Ophioderma > Ophioderma brevispina. The sequence goes on from JAMKCH010003646.1 coordinate 49,692, forward strand.
CAAAGACTTGGCATAGTAGTATGTTTGATGGGAATTTCTGACAAATGGCAGCTATTGCACTTAAAACCTTGCACTCACATGATGATTTTTTTTCAACAGTATCTACTGAACTAAATAGAAGGTGCTTAACCCCATGTTTAATCTCTGGTGATATGTCGGTAGCACTCAGATGGTTAAAACATCAAATGTACCTTTAATGTGAATCATTCTTTTTCATGTGAATAACAATATCTTATTTATTTGATTTCAATTGCCAAGCTGGTTTAAATTATTGAGCTTCTTCAAGAATAGGCTACTTCAGTTTTAGTCCCTTGAGATTTAGCTTCACACTGTCTGTACCCATAAGACGGAGAAGCAATAAATTTTAAAGTACGTATAGCCAGAAGACACTCAAGATGCTCCTCCAAAAGACAGTCATTTGAAAAGCCATCTTGAAAAAGTCACTGGTGTAGTGCAAGGTTTGTTTGAATACTGTCAACTAAATTTTACACACAATTATGTTCACAAATTTGAAAAGAGGCTTTTTTGTGAAAATTGTTACAAATAAATAACCATATAGAAATATATAACCATATCTTGCAAAGTAGATTTTCCATTTAAAAAGGACACTACCTGAAACTTAAAGGGGTATTTCGTGATCCACAACCTCATCTCCCCGACTCACCTAAAAAAGGTTGGGATTTTTATATCACCTGAATCATTAGCCTAAATCAGGGGTTCTCAATTATATTAGCTGAAGGGCCAGAGAAAGCCGAACACATTTGAAAGTTTCCTACTTGAAGGCCAAATACACCTGAAATTCTTATGTTTACCTTTATATTTAGCGGCAAGTCAGGGGCCAAAAATCAATGGTTGGCGGGCTGGATTTGGCCCGCGGGCCGCCTATTGAGAACCCCTGGCCTAAATAATCCATGTGTACCTAATCTTATGTGCAAATTCGGTTGTATCTGTAAGAAATTCAGAATTTTGTATTGCTGTCTGTAAAAGGACCAAAATTACAGCACAGTGGCTTATGGGACTGTGGGAAACAAGCAATTGCATATAATAAATAAGAAGGTGCTGGAATCACAAAATGCATCTGTAAGATTTTGGTATCATTAGAAACTGTATTTTTCTCATTCCATCTGCAAATTTTTTTTTTGTATGGCTTCTTAGTCATTATGGTGCAACAAGCTAAAATACAAGTTGTTTACTGTTACCATGGTTACCGGAAATTATCTGTACAGTATTCATTGGGCTTTGATTATACACACAATTACCACTCATGACGTGTCAGATGCAAAATGATTTTTTTTATTAAGGTAAAGTTGACAATGGCTTTTCCATTGGAAAAAAGTGTATATTATAATTGGGTCTAATTACCCACCCTTAAAGCCACTATCAGCAATTTTTTTTTTTTTTTTTTTTTTTTTTTTTAGAGCCACTGACCAAAGACTTGGCATAGTAGTATGTTTGATGGGAATTTCTGACAAATGGCAGCTATTGCACTTAAAACCTTGCACTCACATGATGATTTTTTTTCAACAGTATCTACTGAACTAAATAGAAGGTGCTTAACCCCATGTTTAATCTCTGGTGATATGTCGGTAGCACTCAGATGGTTAAAACATCAAATGTACCTTTAATGTGAATCATTCTTTTTCATGTGAATAACAATATCTTATTTATTTGATTTCAATTGCCAAGCTGGTTTAAATTATTGAGCTTCTTCAAGAATAGACTACTTCAGTTTTAGTCCCTTGAGATTTAGCTTCACACTGTCTGTACCCATAAGACGGAGAAGCAATAAATTTTAAAGTGCGTATAGCCAGAAGACACTCAAGATGCTCCTCCAAAAGACAGTCATTTGAAAAGCCATCTTGAAAAAGTCACTGGTGTAGTGCAAGCTTTGTTTGAATACTGTCAACTAAATTTTACACACAATTATGTTCACAAATTTGAAGAGGCTTTTTTGTGAAAATTGTTACAAATAAATAACCATATTGAAATATATAACCATATCTTGCCAAGTAGATTTTCCATTTAAAAAGGACACTACCTGATCCTCAGCTTTGACTCCTTTCATCCCCTCAAACTTAAAGGGGTATTTCGTGATCCACAACCTGAATCATTAGCCTGAGTCCATGTGTACCTAATCTTATGTGCAAATTCGGTTGTATCTGTAAGAATTTTGTATTGCTGTCTGTAAAAGGACCAAAATTACAGCACAGTGGCTTATGGGACTGCAGGAAACAAGCAATTGCATAATAAATAAGGTGCTGGAATCACAAAATGCATCTGTAAGATTTTGGTATCATTAGAAACTGTATTTTTCTCATTCCATCTGCAAATATTTTTTGTATGGCTTCTTAGTCATTATGGTGCTACAAGCTAAAATACAAGTTGTTTACTGTTACCATGGTTACCGGAAATTATCTGTACAGTATTCATTGGGCTTTGATTATACACACAATTACCACTCATGACGTGTCAGATGCAAAATGATTTTTTTTATTAAGGTAAAGTTGACAATGGCTTTTCCATTGGAAAAAAGTGTATATTATAATTGGGTCTAATTACCCACCCTTAAAGCCACTATCAGCAATTTTTTTTTCAAAATGTAAATAATCACAACCCCTATTTTTCATGAAAGTGCATTTTTTGCAGTGTTGTAGTAAAGACTCCTGGCTAAGTGTAACATACCATATTTGTAGAACGCTGAATCCGACTTTTTGCAGGTCTAGAAAGAGTCGCAAATGACATTTTAAAGACCGCTTTAAAATGCGTAAATGTCTATTTTTTTGCAAAGAACACTAGTGCACAGAATAGTTCACACCCCACCTGTAATTTCATAAGAAACCCCTAATACCACAAAATACCATGAACTTTGGACTGTCAAATCCCAAAATACCACCAAATACCACAGGAGAATTCCAAGGTCACTGATCTTTGGAAGAAAAAAAAGTGAGGGCGCATGTGGTCCAGTGGATAAAAGGACTGACCCATACGCCGAAGGTTGTGAGTTCGATCCCCACCGTGGCCAATGTGTTGCACCCTTCAGTAAGGCCCTTTACCTCAATTATAATTGCTGTCAGAATTTCTCGGACAAGCCGAACGCACGCAATGTATTATGCAAATTAAATCGCAGTATAGGTTCACGCCTCTCGACCAATTACAAATCGTGTGATGCTTGTTAAGAACTTATTTGTGCTTCCGGGTTGGCACACATCACGCTGCGCGTACCCCAATCTTGCCTGAGAAATTTTGGCAGCGATTATACTCCTTTCTACCCAGGTGTATACATGTAAAAAGTGAGCGTGAGCCAGTTGGTCTGGCAAAGACCATATTCTAACATACACTATGGTAGCAAATAACCAGATTCCAATGTGTGCAAATGACAGTGCATATTTTCCTTTTTGAATTTCAGAATTTCAGAATAGACATGTCTTATTTCCTGATGATTGTGAATCATGTATAAGATGATTTTTATTTGGGATTTGAATAGTTGTGGAAATTTGAAGGAAATGCCATTAGGAAGTATTTCTTTTAAAACCAGATCTGTGTTGAATGAGAATAGTGTTCTGGATTGTTGGATCAGTAGCAAGATGATAATTTCTGCTGTTATTTGTCAGGTTTTTACTTATTCATCATCCGTCCCATATTATGATCATGTCTGTCCCATCTCATCTACTATTCAATGTTTACTTTTTGGAAAGTTTGCTATTCCAAAAGCTTGCTCTTAAAAAAGTTTAATCTTCCATAAGTTTACTGTTTTAAAGTGTAATTAGATCTGGATTTCTGAAGGCTATCTATTCAGGGAAAAAATGAACTTGGCCCACTCTTCCAAAGGTTCACAATTTTATGAAATCGCAAATATTTCACAGATGAAATGAGAAAAATACAAGGTTTCTTATGATACCAAAGTCTTAGGTTTGATAGGGTGAGTAACAAGGTTGAGTCTGAGGATCAGTTAGTGCCCTTTTATCTGTTGTAATTTCTTTACATTTAAAGGGCCATGGTCCGATCACTAATAGCCTTGTCCCCAGAACCCCAGATTTTGCTGGAAGTGGTCAAAATTTCGGTATCTGAAGAAAGCTACTATTTTTTGTGTCGCTTTGTGTCACCTGCCTTGAGGCAGGAAGACACATTGGGATCACTTGTCCACTGTTGTTGATGTCTGTTGTTGTTGTCTGTTGTTGTTGATGTCTGTTATTGTTGTTGTTGTGAAAAAGGGTTAACATTTGCCTCTAATATCCGCATACTTCGATGGATTTAAACCAAACTCGAATCATAGATGCAACATGGGATCCCTCATTTGTTGATAAGGTCAAAGGTCACATACCAAGGTCAAAGGTCATGTGAGGTCAAGTTGTAAGATAGGCTAAAATGTAAAATGACCTGAACCAAACTTGAGTCATAGGTGCAGCATTGGATATGAGGTCAAAGGTTACATGTCAAGGTCAAAGGTCATATGAGGCCTAGCATTACAAACCATGACGGCAGGCAACACATGCGGTCTGAGGACCGATGTATTTTTTCATTTACCCTGGTGAATTCTTAGGGCTAAAGGATGTTTGGTTTGGATGATATGAGCAAAAATGTGCCCGTTTAGGTCGACTAATATTTATTTTACACTCTATGGGATTATAAAATCATGTTTTTAGCTCTCACATCAAAACGGATTGAAATACGGATGCGAAACTGTACAGATGGGGTTTTGGGATGAAGACCATTCTATCACAATGAAAACTTTATATTCTTAAATCAGGTCATCCACCTTTAAAGAGAAATTACAAGATCCAATCTTCTTGCAGCAAGGATTTTGAAGTCAATATTTTTTTCTTAAATTATCATGATATTACTAAGATCTTTTAAATAAAGGTTTAAGAGATGATTTTGTAATGTCACTGGGACCGAGACTGCCATAGTAAATGCACGTAGCAGTTCCTCAAATTACCGTTTGGAAATCCCCAATGCCCAAATCGAGCAGATCGTGTCCTACCCCCTGAAAATTTTAGCCTCTTGATACTGATAACCAGGAGATAGTGCGAAGTTTCTATTGACCTAGGTTTTCTGAAATGCAACTGACCATCATGAGCCCTGATTTTTCCAGCTCATAAAGGTCATATTCACGGGTCAACCATGATGTATCATGAGTTTTGATCTTGCTAACTTGTGCTGCGATGTTTTTATAAGCAACTTCATTTTCTACCATCTAAAATTCACCGAGTATCAGCCTTTCTCCATTCTGCAAATCAGTTGCCTCTTTTGCCCACACTAATGCTTGCTGAGGTAGGTGCTGCAGTATTTTTCAACTTTAATAACTAGAGAATAACCGATATGATCGGTATTTCTGAAATCGGGCCGATTATTACCTTATCGGTATCAGCAAAATTCTCATTTTTTACCAATTTTCTATACCGATTAAATTAATATCAAAGAGGTCCAAACTTCTCTTAAAATGGTTCGAAACTGATGGCCAAACGGTGAAAATAAATCGAAACTGAAACAATTTATTATTTTATGTACACAAGAGTGTGTATGTTGTTAACTGATTGTAGAAAAGGAACAGAACTTGTGGAAAAAGGACAGCAGGCAAAATCACCTGAGCACAAATTTTGGACTCATGCGTTGCTAATTTCCATTTTTCCTGGTATGTGCACTCCATCCGAACGGTGGGTTTCTATTGGTGTTAACCAGGTAACTTATCTGGTATTATCCTTTCAAAAGAAAGATAAATGCTAGTGAAAACGTTCGTCGGTATTAGTAGGAAAATGCCAGAGAACGACTGTTTCCATTGAGCCAATTTAATCCCTTTGCCAGTTTATACCAGAAAATCGGTCTCAATAGAAATGCACTATATATTTGTTAAAATGTATACAAGTATGCAGACTCAATATTTACCCAGTATACTGCCCTTTTTCTAGATCTCAAGGTTCAGTTCTACTTTGAGCTCAGTTAAATTCTTCAATTAGTCATATGCAAATAGGGTTCCCACAAGAGTGGGTTCTGCTCATTTGTAACTATAATCAAAGTACACATAGCTTGTATTAGGCAAAAAACAAGTTTATTTCCAGTAGGCCGTGCACATTTTGATTTTGGAGCCATTTTGAACACATTTCATTTTTTATTTGATATAAATTATAAATAATATGTAAGTGATCTCAAATCGATATTTTTGTTTTATAAACTAATAATTTGACAGTCAAATATGATTTGCAACTGTTTTGACATGCCATTTAGCCAATTCGAGCCATTTCTGGTAAAAATCCTTGTCAAAAAAAATAAATAAAATAAAAAAGCACATTGGGAAGAAACTTGAATTTTATTTTGCCTTATCAGTAGGTTGATTTTTAAAAATATTTAGGCAGACTACTAGATCCAGCAATATACAGGTAGATAACCAGAAGTCTGACACCTGACGCCATATCCTTATTTGACTTCCTCATATTGGACCTCAGGAAGTCATACAGTGCCTACAGGATGACGTAGGCCATCCTCACAAGCTGTAAAGTGTGATCTAGACCAATCCCACAGTGCATTGCGATTCAAACTATACTCTGCTATACCTGTATCAATATGAAGATCAAGGGTCATGTGAACTTATTATGATGTTACATACAAAGCATAATGCAAGATGGGATGGGATCAGGTTTATATTCTCACTATGAGCTTAACTCCCATGTTCCATGAATTTGTTGCGGGATTTGATGACCTCACAGGAATATAGTGCTGCAGTTTCATTTTGAGTTCAGATAAATGGCACTACATTACAAACTTTGAAAGAGAGAGTATGATGCACAAATAGACCCCGTACACACTGCAAAGTTGCGTATTTCGACAAACATTAGTTAATATTGGTTAGTTTATAAGGCGTGTGCATGCATTACACTTAATTAAGATAAAATTGCATACACACAAGAAGAAAACTAACAAAGATCAAAACAAGTATGTTAACCAGTAATGTGGGATGTCAACTAACTTACATCACTCTTAATTCAATGAAGTGTGCATATATACACACACTTTTGAATCTCTGAATCGAAATAACTATTCCCTTAATCGTAAGACCCTGATTTGCTTCTTTGAATTAAGCAATTTCCAACTGCATGAATTATTAAATTAGTGACACTCCCCATTGGAATTGAATCTGAAAAGGGTGGCCCTTAGAATAGTCAGGACAAGCAAACAAAGCATAATTTTTGGTTTTGACACCTGGCCACATGGTACCATTTTCCAAAATCTGCATAGATACACGATAAGCCACTATAGAATTTTTCTAATTAAAACCTTCCTCAGTAAATTGTATATTTCAGAATTGGTCAAACAAAAGAATTGTCAACTTTGTCCAAATGTAGGCCAAATATACACTTTTTTTTCTTTTTCACCGGCAACTTTTTCACTCAGTAAATCAAATTCAGCATTTATATTTAAACACTTTAAATTAGGTCAATTAAGTTTAAATCAGTAGACTTACCCAATTTAACTAATTAATGAATCATCAAGGTTATTTTTAACCCTCATATTATATTCTTTTTGTGGCATGAATTTTTCACAAATCAGGGCTAAGTCCCATTTTTACTGCAGGAATTTTTCACAAATCTTCAAAACATGAATGTGAAAAATTGAGAGCTTGCAGTTCAGTATTTGATGATGATAGCACAACATAGTTGTGACACAATGTTCATGCACAACTTTCATACATATTTTTAGTACAAAGAAAAAATTTGTTCTGTAACATGGCCAGGGAGGTAGTGTTGAAGTGGTGATATGGAACTATAAATAACAGGATATTGGGGTAAAATGTGGAGGTGCTTCAATAGGAAGTAGTCAGTGATGAATTGAAGGTGTACAGGGCATATGGGCAGTGTAAACAGGTTGTTTGGTTCATCTCGTTCAATGTCAACTCCCAATAACAACTCTATTATGGGTTGGGTTGCAACTTTACTGTTACCCAAATTGTTACCCTCGTCAATTTGAACCACTGTCACGTCATTGACAAATGGGGTTCTGTGAACTTTTCTCAGGGACTTGTAGCTTGATTCTCTAAAATTCGAATGAAGACAGCTATTTTAAAAGAATTCAAAACTTAATTCCATGCATTCTTGTAAGTGCCCATGTCTTAATAAATGCCCACTGTAAAAATTAAATGCTAAGAATTTTTGAATTTAAAAGAAAGCATTTGAATTGAAAGTGATTTTTTGGGGGAATGGCCAAAATGTTAGAAAACTAGGCCCAAGCATTGCTTTGGCTAACATGTAAACCAGGAGGGTGACACTGTGTTCAAGTGCCCATAGACGATTCGAAGGCGTAGTAATAGCGCCACCATTTTCGATAAGCTACCTAATTATTTATGCAGTATGAGGTAGACCGGGAATGACGTAGCATCACAGTGCCACGTAAGACCGGCAATTCATAAACTACAGAATTCATGCAGATTTCATGCAGAGTGCATCCACTTCGTTGATGAGTGTCCTATCCCGATTTATTTAGGATCCCTGTGTAAACCCAATTTTCAATTTTGAATACTTTCTAATTTACTAATATAATCGTTTCACCCTAAAATTCAATTTTCTTAACATTGAATTTCATTTATTGATTTTCACATTAAATTTCAAATCTATTGGTTTATTTTTTGAAGCAGCCATCCCGAATGATATACAAACATGTAACGAATAAGCACCTATATATAATCACTATAGATGGGTACACTGGGCATTTATTGGGATAAATAGGTTGTTTTAAATTATTTATTATCATGTTTCAACACATACCTACATGTGGCCTATGATCAGTGTGTTGAAAGGATTTTTTGTTGACTGCTGATGGATCATTATAAATTGTCTGGCATTCAAGTTCAGACCCATAGACCTGTCCCACACCATTTCTATCCCACAATGCATACTCCCAATGGGCATAGTCATAGAGGGATACTGAAATGACATTGGCACATCAAAAATACCATAGGTCAAGAGTTTTTAGAAATTTAGCTTGAAAATGCAAATCGAATCGACATCTAAAGAAAGATGTTGAATCAATTCACATTTTTATAATTTAATGTCATGTTGTCTAGAATTAAGGTATATGTTATATAATCAAGAGCAAATACAACAAATTACTGATCTTAATTCACAGGGTAGACTAACATTATAGTTTTAGTAAAATCTGTCTGCCTGTCTCAATTAGATGGGTAACACCCATTTTGGACAGGGTATATAGGTTTAATGCATTGAAAATGACGTATTCCATCTGAAATCTGCACCAACCCTGTGGAGGATATAGGTTAAGCCTTCCATAGGCATGATAGGGGGAGTGTGCATTCCTAATGGAACAGCCCATTGGGTAATTACATTTGAAGTCACACCCACTCTGTGCAAGACTCCAAATAAGTCTTTTTTTTTTCAATGGGGCATATGATTTCAAGTGGAAAACCACAATGTCACTTAAAATAGGCACATCAGATTTCTTGAAATTGAATGCTTAAAAATGTCAAAAAAAATTCTGATCACTTTGGTTTATATATGAGTATATTATTATGTTCATATTGACTATGGGAGTTAATTATTTTGCTGTTTTAATTAGTTTTAGGTGAGTAAACGCATCTGATTTTTTAAACATATAATAAATATTTCTGGGAACTTAATAAAAATTTTGGGTTCATTGCCATTGATTTGTTGCTTATATATTTCAAAGATATCTAAACCTAACTACATTCAGGTATTTCCTTTCCCTGAAATTGTAGGGAAGAAAGTCTGAATGTATATGGTAAGTGCCACAAATATTTTGTTAGCATAGATGCAAACAAGTCACTACTGGACAAAGTTGAAAAGATAACAATTGAATAACATTGTATTGGGTAATACTGATAATTTTAGATGACCAACTTATAAAAACAACAAATAAAGTGAAAGTGTGCCCTTGACTGGTTATACATGTGTGGTATAGTCGGCTTGCAAACAAAAGTTGCATGGACGTGCGTGTGGTATAGTTGGATCAAAAACAAAGTTATGAAAAGTTTATTCACACATTGGTTTAGCACGCAGCATCGTGGTGCTACCATTGGCTCATGTCCTGCCTACAGTAATCATTGCACTTGCGGGAGTCACAGCTGGCGACAGTTTTCCCAGATCGTTGACTGACCCGTGAATCCCATATCCTTCCTGTCGCTCACTCTCCTCCATGGATCCAGGGAAGACAAGTCAGGGTGCGTGCTGTCATCAGTTGACCAATAATGCTATGTCTCTGCCATGAACGGCAGTGACCTTAACGTTAGTACTCTGCCATTTGCTGTGTCCACTACTTGCTAGAGCAGCTTTCAAGTTATTTGGCTTAACGAATGAGCAAATGGTCAGTTGATGGTGACTTTTCCAGTGACAGGAACGGGCATAGGTGAGAGCTGTCATGTCCGGACAATGACATTGACATTCTGCTACTGCACAATGACATTCTGCTACCGCACATGGCAGTGAACTCAAAGTTGGCATTCTGCCATTGGCCATCTGCCATTGGTCCTGTTGAAGTACTCTTGATTCCTACTTGAGATTAGAAATGTAACTTTTAATTTGTTTGCGCTCATCTTACATCCAAATATTAAGAGCTGGTACTAGAAAATTTTGCATGCAAGATACTCTTTTCACACTTTTTCAGATTGTAAAAAGCCTTTCCCCAAAATATAAAAATCACACCATTTCACCACATAATTGGAATCGGCATAAAAATGAGTAATGTTTCTTTAAAAAAATATTGCTATACTTCTTGTAAAAAATCCTCTTACCCAAATGCAATCTGACACCACACATTGTATGCGATTCTCTCCATCCATTGTGAGTTGAGCAGTCTCTACTTTTCCAAAGGATACAAATACAAAGGTTAATTAGCTAACTTAATACAATTATTTTTTTTAATATGTGTATGCTTATCTACAAACCATATGCAGGGATTTTTTTTCATGACAGGGAGTATACTTTCAGTATAGTGTATCATGTGAAAGTCCATCACAAAATCATTCTAAAGGCATTGTAGCACCTATACACTAGTAATATCATATGTATTCCAGACTTAATAAATGGTGGATTGCCCCTTTAATGTTGCTTGTTGCCTGTTGAGACAAGAGGATACCACACATGTAGAAATCACTGTACCCTCTTCCCGACCCTCTTCTTTGATACTCTGCCTATTCTATTTCAATTTGCACTGCAGTGATGCTCATCTATTTGGTAATGATCCAGAGCAGAATATAAACCAATCCCATACTGCTTTGCACTGTACTTGTACTGTGTGGTACAATCATAAAGACCCAAAAAAAAGTAACGCAGCATGTCTAAATACCCCCATAAGTTACAAACCATTTGTCTTTGCACGAAAATATAAAATGATATCAATAGTCTGTTTTTTTCTGCAAATTTTCACACCTTTCTTGCTCCATTGTGATCAATATCGCCAACACAATGTCCATTTTACGAAAATGTGTCACATTTTCAAAGTTGCATCTGAAGACATTATTACAAGGTTACAATACACACACTTCACGGGAAGAATGCGGTCTTTCACTGAATGGCAATCAATATGGCTATACCTTTATTGCAACTTTTAAAAAGGTAGAGAATTTCTTATAATGGGTATTGTGTTGGCAATATTGATCGCAATGGGGCAAGAAGGGTATCAACATTTACGGAAGAAAACGAACTATTGATATAATATCATGTTTTCGTGCAAAGACCAATGGTTTGTAACCTAGGGGGGTATTTAGACATGCTGCGTTACTTTTTTTGGGGGTCTTTAGATATAAAAAATATAGACTGATAATAACAATTTGTAAAAAACACTTAGGCAGTGGCTGTAGACGATTTTCTAGTCATCCTGTAAAACATCAAGTTTACTTCCCACTCGGCTAGATTTGAATCCCATCCCATGTATATTTTAATGCTCGCTCATTGTGTGCTGCAAATAAGAGGTAGGGCTCACAACATGGAAATGAGACTAATTAAAGGTGGTTGTTCCAATTTATGTCTATTTTGTTCTGTACTTGATATGAGAGGCTGGCACTTGCACATACACCCCATCAAGTACCGTGGGAAACAAACTTGCGGTTTTGATGTTAGACGCAATAATGCATGTTGCAAAGCCCTATTCAATACTGTGCTAATATTGATGGTTAACCACTAAAACGGCGGTGTTTTGTTTATATCTCAGGAATGAAATGGATTTGAGGGCTCAAATTTCAGGACGACAATGAGAAAAATACGGCCTTTTATCTGATATCAAAATCGATACTACTTCCGGGTAAATCAGGGGGGTCCCAAATAGATCGGAACACGCACCTTTAATTCAACATTTGTTGCAAATCAGTTTCATCACATATATTGAACAAGTGCCTCCAACTACAAGGTGGAACCATTTCACATGAAATTAATCTTACAGAAACATATAAGAATACGCCATTGATCAAGGGCCCATGTCGAGATACATGACAAACGATGGAATAATTGGTCATAATGCTGCCTGATGATTTATTGCCATCTTGAATTTGACTGCTGCTCCAGTTGTTTTTTTTTCATGAGAAATCCTTAGACATGGCCTTTTTTCTGAAAACCACCTCAAACATGGTTAAAATATTTCCATGAAACTTTGAAAATCAATATATATCTGAAGCAAAATCCTTTGAAGTTGGTACTTTTCTCAACAAAAATGGCCTTACAAATGGATGGGTTTGAGTCTTCAGCTGCACACCCCAACCAAGCTCAGCTTAGCATATCCCATGTATAATTTAGCTCAATTTAATTCTGCAAAGCATTCTGGGAAGGCATAATTTTCTCCTGTGTATGAATTAGGGTTGCACGACATGGGCTTTTTTAGTAGTCGACTAGTCGCCCCCCAAATAGTCGCGACTATGACTATTGGCGACTATCAAAATGTCTAAATTTTCGCGAAGTTTAAGCGTACTTCATCTGTTCAGAATACATGTAAAACCATGCACTGTTTGTACAGTATTCACGGTACGATTAAATGACATTGTCGGGGACATTGTACACACTTTTGACGAGTGACAACACAATAAAACACACTTCATTTCAGCGCACGATTTTTGCAAATTTCGCATTTTTCCGCGCACCAAAAATCAGCATTTTTTGCGCCAAATTCGCGCTGAAAATGTGCCGAATCTGCGTAATTACGCACCTAAAGGGTCCTGGTAGACAACCATATCCATGTTACATAAGTGTAAATAAATCAATCAATCGATCATGTTGATGAAAATATGGAAAAATTGTTGCCTATAATCCATGATCCCAGCCGATAATTCCCTATTCGACCTCTCTAAAACTATATGTAAAAGACCCCAAATATACCGCAAGAGTGTCAATCATATCAGCACAGAGACAGCTCTTTCTAGGCAATTGTTTAATGCTTTTGTGTCCTTTCCCGCTTGAGTATTTATAATAAAGCAACTACCTCACCCCCATTAATTAATGGATAATCCAAACATTAGTAGTAAACAACAGTTCATTCATATGTTAATCGGAGGGGGTCTGACATTTGCAAGTAAACAACGGTAATTAAGTCCAGACTCCAGATTATTTATAAAAAATCATTTAAGAATAACAAACCTAGATTTGAAATCAAAATAAAAAATTGTATGTTTTAATTGTTTAAATATGTCATTTTAGCATGAAAAAAAAATAGTACCTCGCAATATGGCCGCCTGCATTTTAGCTGCATGCCCACATGGCCTGGCGGCGAAATTTGATACAAAATAAAGCTAAATAAACAATGAATTAGTTAGAATCTTAACTGGTGTTGCAAATTTGCGATCAGAAAGTACAGGTGAGTGATAAATTATGTGTGGTCATGAGCTGAAAAGTCGTAAAAGATCAGTATAGTTCAAAACTGTTAGTTTACTGTCTTGGGGAATTTCCCAGCTAGCCACACATTCGCAATCAGCTCAGGGCAGTGCAGGGGTGAACCCAGTGTTGAAGCAAATCATGTAGGGAATTGGACCACCTAAAATCTTAACTAATCATGGATTTCTCCTACTCCATTGTGCATTTTAATAAATGATAGGCAGTACATCCCAAGCGTCGGTATTTAGTGCTATAAAACGGACCTTTTCTCCGTCCTTGTACGCGCAATGGTGCCCTTGCGAATTGCGTTTTTAAGAACTCTTTGTATGTATGTATGTATGTATGCTTAATGACTTCCGATAGTGTAGCATAGCATCCACTGAAATAATACCAAATAGTCGACTATTGCAAAACAAAAGTCGTAGTCGCGACTATGGCCAATAGTCGCTACTCGCGACTATAGTCGACTTAGTTGTGCAACCCTAGTATGAATCAGTACTTAGTACTTAAAATGAAAAACAACAAGAACTTCAGAAAATGTTTTCCAAGCATACAAAGAGCATTGGGTGATGGCATACTTGTGAATGTGTACTGTATGGGCACATGATGTAATTAAAGGTGCGTGTTCCGATCGTCTTTAGGACCCCCTGATTTACCCGGAAGTAGTATCGATTTTTGATATCAGAGGAAAGGCCTATTTTTCTCATTGTCGTCCTGAAATTTGAGCCCTCAAATCCATTTCATTCCCAAGATATAAATAAAAAACCGCCGTTTTAGTGGTTAACCATCAATATTAGCACAGTATTGAATAGGGCTTTGCAACATGCATTATTGCGTCTACCATAAAAACCGCAAGTTTGTTTCCCGTGGTACTTGATGGGGTGTATGTGCAAGTCCCAGGCTTTCATATCAAGTAGAGAACACAATACACATAAATCGGAACAACCACCTTTAAGATGCATTTTCCAAACACAGTGCATTATGGGATACCCCCAGTACTGATCAAAACTTTAAGCTGTAAGAAGCTCTAAGAGAGCATCATAATGTCATCCCCCACCTGCACAAGATGTTCCTAAGATGTACACATTGACCTGGAAAGTAGAGATGACACGCTATATCCCAGCAGAGGAAGTGGGGGACGAATCCTCCCCGCTGCTACTCCGTCCGACGCCAATGTCTGCGTGGCACAACTTCAACATTGTTAAAATTTTGCAAGAAAAACCATGCACAGCTGTTGTAGATTGCAGGATAGCTTACGTCTTTGTGGTTTATTTTTTCCTCAAATTTGCATACTGACTAAATTGTAGGCGCTGTGGTTTTGTAGTGTTTATGTATATACAAAGTGCTTTGAAATCTCTACACTGCTTCAAAGGCTTAGATTTGGGGAAAAGTGACAAAACATTGTACGCAAGAAAAATTAGGTTACAGGAAGAAGTTTTGTCCAGTTTGTCTGAGTGGATTTTATTTAATGAAAACTGACATTTCGGCCAACAGGCCTTGATCGCTATTGGCCGAAATGTCGGTTTTCATTAAGAAAACCACTCAGACAACATAGACAATTATTCACTGTCACCCCATTTTGCTTAGATTAGGGTGGATTTGCATGTCACACTTTGCATGACTGACATGACTACACAGGTATTGCTGAAAAAAAAGCTCACAACATGTTGGTTGCTGCAAAAAACAGTTGCTTTGTAGTAGATTAAAGGGATAAGCAGCGATTTGCTGATCCTAAACATCAAAAAAAATCATCACAATATTCATATTTTGGTATTTTTGTTACTGTCATGGATGTGCTTAACATAAGCTCCAAGTAGTTGGTGAAATCTGTATATCAAACACAAGGCAGTACATTTTATCTAATTCTGTAATTTTTATATGTGCGTATTAAAATTCTGACTTGAGATCAAAAAAGCCTTTCTCTGTGAATATCCCAGATTTTTAAGCATGATACTGTGCACCATGACCTGTTCAGTGTGACCTCAAACACAAACATTGTTGATCTTTGTTTATTCTGAAATGGTGTAAACCACAATCAGCTGTTTAATTCTTATTATAAGATGCCATCACTGTATGTCCATTTGCGGGACACAGTATGACAAATTCTTCAAGTACTTCATTTTTTTCACTATTTGGTATGTTTTTCCTACATTAAAATAGTTACATGGAATTGTACACACTTATTCCCAATTTATAAGCTAAAAATGCATTTCCACATTTGTTTTGTTCTCTCGCAATATCGCTGCTTATCCCTTTAACTATTGCCAAAGTACATTCTTTGAAAGGTGTCATTGCCCCATAAATGTCTGCTGTTTTTGTCACCTGTATCCTGAAAGATTTCTGGTGAAGAACCTGGCAAAAGAACAAATATCTGTTAAACACATAACTTTAGACTCACTCAGGTGCTCGGAGAGGAAATAAGTCTATAAAACTGGTTTGAGTTCCTTCTCACCTGGGTTTGCCATGTGCACTGTACATTTTGAACTTGTATTGAACTCACGTTATCATTGATGGATCATTTCATTTTTGGATGATGTTCAAAGCAGTTTGCCAACATTTACAGTCACTATAATTAAAGAAGCACTATATGATTTCCCTTTCCCACAGCCGACCGTACCCGGTATAGTCCATGCCTGGGTATGCGCTTGGAGTAGGGGGTGTATATGTATGTGTGTTTACCGTGTGGGGACATTTTGTATTTGTATGTGTGCTTTTCGCAGTAGGAGAGGCAAGGTATTTTATATTTTTTTCTTGGTAATGATAGGCAACAGTGGTTTGAGGCAGTTTACGGTGATAAAGCACTATATAAAATTATTATTGTTATTAAAAAGCTGTTGAACAGTAGCGGCAGCAAAATTACAGCGAATGCGCTAACACTAACAGCTAGAGGACCTGTGGAGAATGTGCTTTCCCATAGCAAAGTAAATGTTCCCTTCTGGGGATGAATGCAGTATCCTTCAACGTGCAGTTTATTCTGTTGAGGCTGCCGAATTCTTAGGGTTGTGGCACAATACTGAATTCTTCCCCCCTTCTGTTTTGAAATCAAAAGCTGAAAAAGAAAATTAGTGAGTGACTTGATCGTAAATTTATCGTATTGAAAGCCTTGACAAGCTGCTGAGTTATTCCACATTTTCAGCATGAATTGATTTTCATATACACTTCATAAAAATTTGTTAAGTCATGATTTTAACTCTAGCCCCCAGCAGACACCTTAGCAGCTAGGCCCTGTACATTTGGGTATTCACAAATCCCTGTGGTATGTCTATACAGTAGCACATGTTAACATATTAAATTCACCAGAGTACATTTTGCCCCGGTTTGTGACCAAGTGGAGTCTGATATGCTTGTAACATTTCCTGAAGTATAAAACAGAAGTGAGCATGTCAGTCTTATCTGAGTTATAGAAAATGTTTGCAGTGGCCAGTCAATGGCCACATCTCCTAGAGTTATTTTGGGAAGATTGTTTTGAACTACTCATGATTCCAAAATAAATAGGCTCAATTTTAAAAAATAAAGAAATAAAGAGGGTTGTGTAATTAGAACTCTAGTGCTTCAGTGCTTGATCTACATCCACGGTATGCAATTCTGCTAACCACTATGCAGTGAATCAGTTTCCACTGTTCCACTGGTGATTAATGCTTAACAATTATAATAACAACCGACTTTTTGTCTTCAAATGACTTTGTCTTCCGCTCCTAACCCCGACTTACATTTCAATCCGTTGTGATGCAAGAGCTAAAAATATGGATTTGCAAGTCTCATAAAAACTCATAAAATTAAATGGACAACATTTTTGCTCATAACATTCAAATCCCACACTCATTTAGCCCTAAATATTTCCCAAAGTAATGAAGAAAAGTAGTACATAGCTTTCATCAGACAACCAAAATATTAATCCTTCGGGAAAATCTGGGGTTCTGGGGACAAGGCTATTAGTGATTGGGCCAGGAAATTTAACACGCCAAACAGGTAGCATTACTTGAATAAAATACAAGATATTGATTTAAGGTAAAATGTTAGTCCCTGACAAGTGAGTGTAACCTGATGTGCTGTAGTTTCATTTGATGATTGTTTCTCAGAAATAGATTTATATATATCATTCAGAGTTGACAGACGCGGCCCTCAACACCCCCAGACCTTATCTTTTGAGGCGCGCGCGCAGTCACGTTCGCGCGAGTCGCCTCTAAAATTAAATGCTTTGAGTCCGAGCGAATTTATCGCGCATCTTTTAAAGCCCGGCTGCAGTTTTTTCTACCTTCGTATTTGAGCCGGCAACCCAGCAAAAATACTTCCTTTGGCAATATTTAATGATCAATGATCACGGAACACTATGCTTTAATTAACCAGTTACACGCAATTTGTCAGATAGTGGTGAACGCTGGTAATCGTGCCGAGAGCAAAAATCAGCGGGTAATAACCCACCAATGTATCGTAACCTCCAATGGAATACCGCATGGAAGGTTGTACGAAAAATGAACACGACACGCGAACTTGTGTAAAATAATGCATGAAGTAAACGCCGTAAATTTAAAGCCTTCACACTGTTAATCGCACGTGGTTTTTGTTTGGATTGGAGCCGAGTTTTGATAGCGACGATGGCGCCTTGGGCGAAAGAAGTTGAGGGTCTTACCACATTATGGAATTAGAATTTAGATAATATGTTCGACATGAAAGAAAGAAAACGATAGACGGGTAACCACCTTCGTGTTTCCAAATTGGATTGTAAACTATCACGACAGTTCCAAGAAATGAAAGGAGCCGGGGAAAGGCGTCGCCCGATTACAATAAGAACATACTCAATGACACACATTGATGGATACTTTTCAAGCATCGTGAATCGCCATTATTATTGAGCTTACTTCCCAATATTTTTAAGAGAATTCTGACTACTACTGCTTTTGCCGACTTAGGTTCTACTTTTGTTACTGATATGTTTGTTCGTGCATGCCCAGTTCAATCTCCCTAGTCTAGACTAGATTTCAAATGAGAAAAACAAAAAATCTGCTCAGTTTCGCTGACCGGTTCAGCCCTTGGTCACTGGGTGAATACTTCTTTGAAATTATACACTTGAATGATAACATCTACGACAATGTAATTTGATTAAATCTTGAGTGACAGTCCTAAGTAAGTAACTTAACTTGTTACTAAATTGGATTGACACTAATTAACAATTCTTATTGCTACAACCTGGCAATTGAAACTGCATGAGCTTTAGGCATGAGAATGAAAGTTTTAGATTTGCGTCCGGACATTTTTCAAAAGCATGAGTCTTTATTCATGATCATATTCATTATTTACATTTTTATTGGTTGACTTGCGAATTCACAGCTTCCATCCAAAAGCTTGACGAATTGATCACATCACGAAATGTGTCAAATGTCCAGAGACTGCATGCATGTATCTGATTGGTATTGCATAATTGTAACCCTGTTTGTCCAGCTGTTTGATATTTAAAACGTGATTTTTTGTGATAAGAGCATTTTTTTATGCAAATAATGATTTTTTAAAAATACTGAAAATTTTTCGGTGGGCAGGTTTTTGGAGCATGCGGCGGCGGACTCAATCGAAAACCTTTCATTCCCATGCCTTAATGCTTCTGGTCCCAACTAGTTGCCGGTCCGCTTTCTTATGCTCGAATGCTTTATAAGAAAGCTCGCTTCCAGCCCAATTTGGGAGGCTTTTAAAAGCTCTTCTGCAGCTCGTCTCAAGTCCTAGATGAGCTTTTAATGCTCCTCTGAAAAGTTCAAAAGACAATGTCTGCCACGCCTCACATTTTTATCACCATTTGCATGATTATATTATCATTTTCAGGAAGCGGTCGCTTTGTCAGATCAGCGAGCGTGCACCAAGATTAACTAAATGGATAGTAAGACAATTATTCTTTGTTTTTTGATTCAGAGAATAAAGGTATGACTTTTTGGACCGTACTCTCTTTACGACAATTGAAATGCAAAAATAATGGTGTCCCCAGTTTTAATGTTGTTTGTTAAAGATAGTCACCGTTTCCCAAAATCATACCCTTTATTGTCCCCGCCGAACGAGTTCGGAACGTGGACTATAAAAATGAGTCAGCGTCCGTTCGGTAACCGCCGTTCGTCCGTATCGTGTCCGTTTCGTCCGTGATAAAAAATGGTAACCCCATGTTGTGTACGATGTAATCTCTGGAGTTTCCGTATGGCACAATATGTACTTGGTTGGAAAAACGGGTGGGTGAGTTCGGGACCTGGATTAGATTTTGGGCGTAAAATATCTAATTAAGGATCTATTTGCATAATTTATGACAAATGTTCTGCAAAGGCCTGTGTACAAAGTTTTCTGGAGTTTCGTATAAGGCATATAATGATGTAAACTTGAGTGGACAGGAAGCGGGCTTGAAGAGTTTTCGACAGCCCTGATTAGACGTTGGGCGTATTTCTGGCGAATTGAGTATGCAAATGAGCTAATGCTAAGTAATATGCAAAAAACAGGGCGTCGTAATTGCTATATTTTTTGACATTGTATTGGATAACTCAAAATTCCTGCGCTGCATTGGAAAGCGATCTGGGGCACATCTTTTTATTGCAATTTGAACAGTAATGTGATATATGTGGCCAGCGGCTTAGTATGCAAAGTGAGCTAATTAAATATGCGTAAGTGCTGATCTATGAAACGGTAATCGGTATAGGCAAAATTCCTTCGCTACATGAGACTACTAGGCCATAGGGAGGGGGTGGGGGTGGGGAGGGGTTCGGTGTGCGGACGGGGGTTTAGTATTGCGGGGGCGGGGTGGGGAGGGGTGAGGGCGGCCGGGGTGAAGAGTGTGGGGGAGGGGGGTAGGATTGGGGGAGGGACTTGTGGGGGGCGGTGGGGAGGGGGGGGGGTGCTGTTGCAGGGGTGTGAGGGTGGATGTTGCGGGTTGCGGGTATGTTGGGAGGGGTGGGTGGTTTTGCAGGGTGTTTGGGGATGAGATGGGGTCGTGCTGGGTTGGGGGAGGGGGTGGGGTGTTGTAGTGGCATTTATCGCATGTTAGTGATCGCGACCCTTCGGCGGGGACATATGTTACGCATCGCGTAAATACGAGTTCGCCTTGTTCTCATTCTTAAACAGCTTATAATTTTAAGATAATCTTATCCCAATTTCAGCGCCTTATGCTTAAACAGCAAAACAAAATTATGACTGCACCACCCAGTGAGAAAAATCAAACAACCCGTTGAACGCAAACGAACATACGCAACAAGACGCAACGTTGCAAGGCATGCGCGAATGCAGCAAGGGGACCGGTATTATGCGAGCGTTTCAACCTCAAATAACATCGATACGCAGTGTTGCGTACACCTGGTTTTCAATTATCGAATTGAACCTGGGCATCAGTCAATGAAATGAAATTGCTTACTTTTCCACAGCGGTTTAAGAATGGTCTTTTGTTTAGATTTAAAAGCTGTTTGTTCAGTTGCTATTAATAAGCTGTTGATAATCTAATGGATTTGATGTTTAGTGAGCGTTTTCTACTTAATCTTTGTTCTATACTGGTGCAATTGAGGGTTGGACTCGTCAAAAAAAGTTTTTCACTTATCTTTAATACTAGTCTGTGGCACAATTTTATGATGTGAAATAATGCTAGGGCAAGTCACAATAATGAGTTCATGATTTATCAAATTTCATGATCCAGGTTTTAAAAAAAGACAAATGTACATGTGTATGTTGATACTAGTCATGCAGGTGCAAATTACACAGTGCTTCTGTTTGCAGTTTATCAAAGTAGATAATAGACTCTTGATGTCATATTTGAAGTATCGCAAAGGTGATCTATGTGTATGTTTTCAAATATTGTAACAAATTTGGCAGATGAATCCCCCAAAAAAAGCTACAAAAGGAAGGGCCGATCTTTAATTTAACTAGCCAATACCTCAATGTGAACTAAAATCATTTATGGACTGTGATCTAATGTAATCCCTGTGTATGTCTATGCACTCTCAACATCAGTTCTTTCACCCAACAAGAGTTTTGTTATTAATATTTTTGTGAGCCTTTGGTGAAACACTTACCACTTAAGGAAATTAAAGGCACTTAAAAACTTGGGTTGTTAATAATACCGACCCCAGTAATTTGTAATTTCAGGGAACATTTTTTCTTTAACAGTTTTTAATGCTAAAATATTTAAAACACTTATAACTGGTAAATATTTTAAAGTGGCATTTATGATCCATAGCCTCATCCCCCAACTTAATAAAAAGGATTAGATTTTTTATATAATCTGAACTGTGGGCCTAAGGGAAGTATAATGCCTAAGATTGAATGCAGGTATGTTTCTCGCAATTACCAATATAACTGTGCAAAATTCTCAAAAATATTTGGAAAATTGGGGGGCTCTTAAAGAATGGCGCTTTATTGCTTTTAAGTTTTTATGCAGCAGCCCACAGCGTATATTCTTTGAATTTAGTGAGCGCGAAGAAAGCTAAACCACAAATATTCTAGTTTACATCTGTTGCGGAAAAACTCTCTATTTCCTTCAAAACACCTCTTTACATTATTTACGTATTTCAATCACAAAGAGCTCACAATTTTTGTCACAGTTCCTACCATTACAATTCACAAAGTGTCTGTTGGAATAAATGAAGTCGGCCTAGGTAATTAACAAGGCGGTCAGTTATATTTGACCTTGTATTGTTCCAGATTACACAAGTTGTTGAAATAAATGGGACAGTGTCATTTTATGTGTAAATAGGCAGTTCCCTTTAAATTCTAAGGCAAAAGAGACCATCGTGACATTCTATATGGGTTTAGGATTTGCTTGTGTGCTAAATATTGAAGCTTGTTAAAATTCCAGGTTCAAATTTGCCCTCCACTACATGTACATTTGGCTTTTTGATGTTTGAATCTAAATTGTGTTAAAATGCCCACTTTATCAATTGATAAAAGCTTCAGATATTCAGAAATTAACTTATTTTTGAGGTAATATTGGAAAGCATTTGTCCCTTGTGCAAACAACCCAGTGGCACATTAACGGAGTAAAGGTGGGCTTAAGCCAGATATGGATTATTATTGTTACCTTCAAAAACAATTATTTTTCTTCCTTGGTAATTTGCCCACACAGAATTCCATTTTAAAAAAAAAAGTGAATGCCTAGCAATGTAGTAGTAGTAAAACCCAAGTTTTAAAATCCGCTTTGTCCCCGCAAACGGGGGGGTGGTCGGATTCACCTCAATTTTCAGCAATACGCTGTGTGAGGATGGATTTGGTAACAGGTCATAACATGTTCTTGAATGAGCACTTAGTGGGTCACATGACTTTTTTAGAGTAATTACCCAATCAGAGTGCATGATGGGATTCAGCGTGAAACTAATTTACAGACCTCCATCAAGAGAGTATCATAGCATTTTCAAGTTGTTAATGAAAATATGCTCATCATAATGACTCAGAAAAGTCGTCAACACAAATTCAGAGCAGAGAAAGTAGACATGGCCTTTGATACAGCACTTTCAGAGCAAGTTAATATTTTCATGTTTGTTTGCATGGCGAAATGCCCACAGCCTCTCACAGAAGAAGATATGGTGGGTAGGAACGTAATAAAACGGATCTGGTTGGACTTTTTCTGTTGGTCTTTGCGAGCAAAATGGTGATGCGGCATAGGAGGACACTTCTCGCAAAAACAAATGTGCCAAAGACATTTGTAGAGAGAGGCTTGTCCCTATTGATGAACACTGGTGTCGTAATGCATCTCACAATTGATTTCACTTGCAGTGTAGAACCTAAAGTGGAAGTGGGGGCACTCTAATATATAATTTTATTAGGAAGGTGTGCTGCTACCTTAGGCAAAGTTTCCAAAAAATAGGGTTTATGTGAACTTACTTTTCCTAAAAATAAGATCTGTTGTAGAGTGTTTTGGGCCCCAAAATTGAGCTTATGGTGAACAAAAAAAATCAAAATTTCATTCTAGATAGGTGTTACAGGTATACCACAATGTTTATGATGTTTTCAAAAGTGAATCTTGCGGTTGTTTTTTCTTCATCTTCAAACCAGGGTAGGTTATTAAACTAAGTTATAAAAAAAAATCTGTAAAAAGGTAACCAGTCTTGGAAGCAAAAGATTAAGCAAAAACTTTCTGTTAGATGAGCTTGAAAATGCCCAAATAATGAGGGAGGGAAGATGGAGACATTTATGTTCGTATAAGACTTGGGCTTTCTTAAAAGGAGCCTGAGAAAGGGTCTTGACTGAAACATATATACCTATCAACTCAATAGCATCTTAAATCCATATTTTTTTAGTCCATCTGTTATTTTAGAAATACTTGTAATTCAGTGATTGTTTGTGAAACTCTCAAATCAAACAGAATAGAGGTCCTACCTGCTTTCAAAAGAGGACTTAGGACGTTTCCAGAGAGAGAAGCGCCCTCAATTTTTTCACACCCAGGTTTTTTGCATATTTTGAATTGCTTAACAATGTATAAGCTGATTACACCGTCTTAATGTAATAAGATGACGATGTAGTAGTTTATGTCGTTGCACAATGAAATCAAAGCATGGTTTCTTATACGGATGATTAGGATACCAGGCCAGTCAAAATAAGGTTTGACGGTTTCTTTCAGGCTTGTTTGTCCAGTAAACTTTTAAAAACGTTCTCGGTTGGTGGGTCTACAACCGATCAAGTGCAATTTGAGAGGGAAATTGTATCCTAAAAAAATCTCTTACTGGTCACTTTAAAATTTGAACAAAAAGATTTGAACAGGTGTCGAACTGTGATGAAGTCTATTCCAACAATAATGTGTGTGGGAACCTTTGCACATCACCTTGCTTATATTATAATTAATGGGGTATGTATGATACAAGTTAAGGTTCATATTTTACGTAACAAAGTTGAGCATTATGATTCGCTTACCTCAACAGGCAGGCCAGCAGTCTACATGTCTGTTTATAGTAGGTTCATTTTAGAGGGAGGCATGACATGATAAGGTCAACACAATATGACACATGTAAATCAAGGTCTTAATCTCACACTCTGCGAAAATGTACTCCAATAGCCACAACTTGACAAACAACTCTGCAAATTACACTGTAAAACAGTGGTTCTTAGAATTATTACACCTTTCTAAACACTATTGCCACCCCCCCCCCCCCCCATATTTTTAAACATTCTAAAAATATGTAAAACTTTGTCTAAAACAAACATGTTTAACATCCAAACACTTTTAAACCATATTAAATGTGTAGGCATTGATTAGTAGGTTTTGTTTAGGATGTGCTGCCAAGTGGTTAGCCATTTGATGACATTATGTTTAATGCTGGAACATACTTTGCATCATGTTTCTAAAACTGTTTTGCCCGCTTTACCATGTTACAAGGTGATGTGTAGAATACAATGATAGAATATGCGCAGGGGTCGGGCTCAAGTGCTCACCTAATGGGAATATTTAGCTTTTAACAGCATAGCGATAGGAAAGGGAGTTACTTCGAATCTGCAAGTTTAGCCCCACTCACAGTATGAAACAGATCCGAGTCTGTAACAAAAAGAAACAATAAGCCAGAAAGGTATATGGCACAAATACAGGTGGTTTGATAGAATGTTTGTTCTCAGCATATCCAGGGTAAAAGCTTGAACATGGTGTATCGTTACAATATCCCTTGGAGATTTGCGTTTAGCCCGCTAAATGCCAAACACACTTGGCCGACTTTGGCAGATGGCTATTGGCTAAATTGTGCCACCGTTACACATTACTTGCATTCCTTTTACTCTGGACACACAGGGAGGAAACTCAAAACGTGTCAAATGCTGTGATCAAAAAAAATTAATTTTACAATTCAATTTTGCTCAGAGTATATTGGAAAATGTTTATTGTATTGCGGGGTTGTACTGTTTAAACGGTGGAATTTATCATAGAAAGTTCACCATCTCTTGTAGTGTGTTTTTACCCTTTGAATTAAGCTATACTCAGATCTCAGGCTGGACTGTCTGTACATTAAATGATTCCAAATGAGTCAGTGACCCTTAGTAATTGTTAAGCATGGGAGAAACTAATGAGGTTTCCATCTAAGTTCAGATGGAAATCAGATTACTAAAGATTCAGACTGGGGATTCAGGTTACTGAAAACAACAGCAAGCTGATGCTAGGACATGTGATTTTCATCTTAAAATATTTTCAGGCTTTTGGTCCTTCCGATTCTGTCAAATACTTTCTTGAATGACAATAAAACGGGTATATGTAGTTAGGATGATTACATTTAATGTGTGAAGGACCCCAGTTCAAATCTCACATCTCAGTAGTGTCACTTGCTGGGATTTATTCAGGTACTCAATTCTGGATTCAATTGAATAAGTTCCTATTGTTTAAAAATAAAAAATCCACTCTCACCATTATTTGACAAACAAGCCATGAAAACACCTCGTCCATTGGAGAGGATTTTATGGCATTTGACCTATGTTTTCAGTTTTCAGTTTATTTTTTACCATGATATCAGCATTACATAATAGAAATACAAAAATATGCATGTATATATTAGAAGGCAATACAAAATAATCATGGTGGGTAAACCAAACAGAGCCCTAGTCGGGGTAAATTGTCACCCCTTACCTTAAATACAAAGTTACCTAATTACAATGTGCATGACAAAGGACGACATCTAAACAAAGTGTTTAAAAGACATAACGAGACAAGGCAAACAGACACATTGCGTGTTGGCATCGATAGTAAATAGATATCTGGGGCAAAAATAGCATTTTCCAGCATTTTAATAGCCATGAGCTGAGGGAGTGGTCACCCTTCACGCCAGGGGGGGATGTAGGATTGAGGGAGAACCAAAAAAATTCCCGCAAGAGAGAGAGGGAACGCGAAACCCCCCATCAACGAGAGAGAGGGGAACACGAACCTTCAAATGGGGAATCCAGCACGACCAAGAGAGGGGGGGTGTGAAATGTCTGAACGAAAGGATGGGGGAGCGTGGAAAACCTTCGCCGAACAAAGTTGAAATCCCCCTCCCCCCCCCGCCATAAAACAATGACCACTCCCTAAGATGCAAGTGGAGAGATGGAGATTTGAAGATGGAAGTAATCGAATTGACATAAATTTCCCGCACACACACACACGGCACACACGCGGCGCACACTGCAACACACCCACCCACACCGACACCCACCCACACAACACCCACACCACACGCAACATACACACACACACCATATAATAAAAAAGCTAAGGATAAGGAATAAGGGTGAAGAGACGCGGGAAGAAGGAAGAATTGAAAAGGAATATAATAAATAATACATGATGTATAGACTATAACAATAAGCAAGTCACTTTCCCAACCTAATAGTTACACGGACATCACTTAGGAATAAGATTTATTAAAAAGATGCAGAGAGGGACTCATACATTTATATCACAAAACAGTTGTTGGTAGTAATTACAGGGGACATGGACATTAGTCATATGAAAAGAACAACCAAATACATAGAGAATGGAATAAACCTAAAACCCATAGAATATCTGAAGATGTAGATTCAGAGAGTACAGGGGAAAAAAGGCCTTGAAGAAAGTCAAAGCCATCTTGCCTTAATTTGGCTCAGGTTTAGGCCCCAAAAAGTTTTTTGCTCTAAACCGGCCGAAAAAAATTTTATGAGATTAGCACCAAATTAGGAAAAATACTGTCGAGCCGACCGACCCACCACAATTTTTTCAATACAAATTAAAAAAAAAACCAAAGTTTTTGTAACAGCAGAAAGACGAAAAACATCAAAATTAAGACAAAACAACTATAACAAGTTAAAATAAAAGGTCTTTTGCTATCATTGAAAAAAAAATAGCAAGTTTTAATGGATTTAGAGTAACATTGTAATTCATCTTAAAAAAAATCACCGACTGTTGCATATGATTTTGAGTTTTGTCAATTATAAATTGAGAATATATTCATAATTCAGAAATTTGACCCCAATTTCTGAGAAAATAAAAACCACAAAAGTGGGGTTTGTGCCAACATGTTGTAAAACTTACGACACTGTCGCACCGGGGTAATCTGAATGAAATTCAGTTAGGAATGACATGGGAACCCCTCTCCAACTTAATAATAGACAGGTCAATAATAAAAGAACTGACATCATGATGGCAAATATTTTCATTGATTTTATGATTTAACCCTCCATGACCTGTAGAACTTGTCCAGTGCTTTGAGTTCACATAGCATGCTTGGCATAATTGCGCGTTAATAACCCCGTAATGTGAAATTGATGACCCGCATTTGCGCCTGAATTGTTATACCGCCGAGTAGGGCTGAGATGGACTAATTGACCAATTGAAGGTTGAGTATCAATGGACATTTACGATGTGACAGTTTGGAGTATTTATAGGACGGATTTGTGCGGTTATGTTGGACTTGCAAGGAAACGAATGGAGTGTGTAAGATTGTCAGCGTGAGTAAATTATTAACAAAACGTAATTCTAAATCGCTTCTCGGGCAAAAACTAAATGGCCAAATTGATTTTTTTTTTCTTGGTATCAAATACCTCCTCTTGAACCAAAACAAAACCACCTTTTATTTATAGGAAACATTTTATGTAGAATATTATTCCTATAATTACAAATGAATTTAGAATAATTGGTGGGACCTGTTGTATTACCAGTGCATACTGTTCTAACCAGATCAATCATTCAGAAATTAAATTGGATCCAAAAAGATCAAATATGAGTAACATAGGTTGTGTTTTCCAGATGAGGAATGATCGGAACAGTTGAACTATAGTTCAGTTCCACGTTTATTACAATGCACTGTAACTGTGTTGTGTTGCGATTTTGACCATCCACTTAGCTTCTGAAAGCATATGTTGTGGCAACGCTCCAGAGTGACACACTATTATTATTTCGGGTTCTGATCACTATATCAGCTATTGATTATGTAAATGTTATCAAGGATTAGAATCACAAATATGGCGTGCCAATCCTCCATGGTCTTGTGGTTAGGAAGCTGACTTACAATGCCGCAGTGGTCTGGGGTTCGAATCTCACTCCTGGCACTTTTAAATAGAAATTTCATTTTAAAAAAGATCAGAAAACCAAAAGCTGCCCTTGGGGTTAGTGAGGGAGACTTCTCCTGGAGCATAGTTGGTAGTCAAAACTACCATGTGCTTAGGTCATTCGAGAGATATTTTCTTTTTAAAGTGCCTTTTCAAAAAATAAGTATTGTGCATTTTCATGACTGTATTTGGATCAGACAAGAAAAGAAACATGCATGCAAATGAGTCCAAACAAGCCTAGTCTTTAATCAGTGGCTTCTGAGGGAAAACTTCCCAAATGACCTCATTTTAGTTCATTGGGAAGCCATCTTGATCATTTGGAAAGCTATCTTGTAATTTGTGGACAGCCCTCTGGGTCATTTTGGAAGCTTCTTGGTAATTTTGGAAGCCATCTGGGTCATTTTGGAAGCCATCCAAGTCATTTGGAAGCCATCATGTCATTTGGAAGCCATTTTGGTTAATTTTGGAAGCCATCAAGGTCATTTTGGAAGCCATTATGATAATTTTGGGGCCATTTGGTCATTTAGAAGCCATTTTTTATCATTTGGGAGGAAGCCATTCTTGGTCATAGGAAGCCCATCTTGTGATCATTTAGGAAGCCTTCTTGTATTACATCTTGCTCATTGGGAAGCCATCTTGGTCACTTGAGAAGAAGCCTTCTACAAAGCCACTGATTTATGTACTATGACAAAAAGTATTAAGTACGAAAAATATCGACCCTAAAATGTCTAAATGTAGATTTAAAAACTTAAGGTTACTTCCTGGCTTATATTATTTAAAAAAATAATGAAATCAACCCTATCCTAAAATTAGGAGTGAGACAAGAAGCAAGTTTTTGTTTTGCCTTATGTGGGAAACAGCAAGAAGACATCAAAAAGATGCTACACATAGCCAGGAATATAGCCACAATTGCTTTTCCCTTTGTTGCTTTTATTCTTCAATAAAGAATAAGCACATATGCTCCCAAATACGGAAGACAAGAAATAGCGTGTGTTACCCTTGATTGATGGTGAATGTGTGGAAACGTAGTACTTAGAATGTAAAGAATACTAATTGATAGCTAATGGGATTGCCTTTAAATAAATGATGTTAATTCCAGGTGCTATTCTCATTGGCATTCAACCAGGTTAACATCTTTGTAGCTTAGTTCCCTTTCCTCTCTGGCTTTCTGCATGTATCCATTCTCGTTATTGGCTATTCACAAGTATTGTTTAACCATCATTATTATTGTAGCAAAGAATTCAAATTGGGTGAGGCATCTTATCAAAGCATAGCCACATGATTACCTTTGCGTGTGATGCCATTGCGAGTATCAATCAGGGGTATGTCTTAAATTTGCGAGATTTTCTTGGCACCAGGGCCCCCCTGTTGACTAAACTTAATTTGATAACACCTCTGTGAAAAGTTTAGTAAAGTGCAGGGGTAGGAAGTGCCAACCTAACAGCAACGGCCGAATTCAAAAACGGCATCAAACTTCCGGAGTGCTAGTCTGTTCAACGACTCTAACGGTAGGAGGGCGCTCTTACGCATATCGAACGGTCTCACACACAATAGAGGGGGGGCTGCGTGTCTCATTATGTCCAGACTTAGTCACATGGCACAAAAACACGTGACATTTCCAGCACGATGGTATGTTGCACTTTGTGTCGGGAACGCATAACAGAGTATGTATGGTGCCAGTTTTAAAAGAGTATTACTATCGAAAAGAAAGCCATCTGCAGTTGACTTTCCCATATTGACATAAATTGAACGAGAACAAAAGAGTCTAGCATGCTTATTGTGTTAACCTAGTACCACGTAGTAAGAAAACACCCTAGTACAATAAACAACTATAGACATATTATGTAACTGGTTATAAAGGGTTGAACTTACAACAATACACAGTCCTACAAACTATATAACTTATCAGCTGGTATGCCACTATGAGGCAGGGCATGCTAATCACCCAAGAGGCCTGAGTTCACTAGCCTTGAGGGCACATGTTAACGGACAAGCATGATATGCCATGTCTGGCGTATCATAATCATAACGTAAATCAGGGGAGTGTATTTGCTCAATATGCTGAGTGATTGGAGTTATTGAAATGCCGCCATGAGGAATCGCCGCATATTTATTAGATATAGTCCTCAAAATTTTCAATTTTTGGATTTTTGAGCATTCAACACAAAAAAGAGGACTTTATTGTCAAGATTCTCTAACTGTTTTTTTTCTGGAATTTGCGCCCCTAATATTTTTTCTTGCCCCAGTCCCCCCCCCCGGGCCAGAAGAAAAATGACGCGATTTTTTAGGCAAAAATCAGCGATCTCCAAATTGGGCGAAATATCAGTGATTTGGCCAACATTTGGAAGTTTTCGAGCGCCAAAAGTGAAGTTTTCCCCCAAAAAATAACTTCCACTCCCCGGTTTTCCCAGAAATGAAGCTCTGGTGCCGCCACTAACGCTCCTGGGGGCTCCCCTTGCCGACATCCGAATTAAATTTTATTTTGGTGGAGGGGTTCTTATTTTGACAAGTGTACACTTTAAGACTAGAGGCAAGAAAATTGATTGACATGTGCCGGGCCTGGCGGTTTGGAGAAGCGCCAGCCTTACACCCACATATCCATCTTCATAAATTATGTGATACCCTGGGCATACGATACGTCGCGTAATTATTCCCTACTAATGCTGTACAACGACAAAAATCCATCTCACAGTACACATGTACAATCGCGCTAACAATAGTATTAACATTAGCAACGGGGTAAGTGAAAACGGCAGCGCCAATTTTGCTTACACCACATGCCTTAACACATTAAATGATACCAAGCAAAATTTCAAATGCATTAAAACTAGGGGTGTCCACCTGAAACCAAAACTGTCATCTCTCAAAGAACATATTTCTACATCTAATGGTGACATCAAATGGTGGACACCCTCTAGAAGTTTTGTAAATATGAGATTAAAGTTGCAGCCAATTTCGCATTTTGCATTGTGATGATCAAAATCGTGATGATTATGCGATGGTCTGCCAAGTCAAAATTAATACAACGACAGATTTTGATTAGGCTCAGCTAGGAGTCACGCAGGCGGCGGTAGGTTACACACAGACTTGACTAAAGACTAGGCCTGGTCACGAATATTTAATCTAAATGACCGTTATTGGAAATTACACTATTTTACAGCGGGGTTAATCCACTAACCCCGACAGATTTTGAAGTCAGTAATTTTTTCCTCAATTATTATGATATTACTAAGATCTTTTGGACATAGGTTTAAGAGATGATTTTGCAATGTCACTGGGACTGAGACTGCCATAGTAAATGCATGTAGCAGTTCCCCAAATTACTGTTTGGAAATCCCCAATACCTAAATCGAGCAGATCGTGTCCTACCTCCGTGAAAGTGTTCCATGGAGGGAATATGGATTCCAAGTGGAATCGAACAAAGTACTATACCGAGAATGGCAGCCAAGCTTCTTTAATAAAGCAGATCTCCCAAATGATTTAAAATAAATTAGGTCAATACAGACTGCAAACCTGAATCGAATTAAGCGTTTTGATGTGGGTCAGTCAAGGCGTTCTGTTCCCACATGACCTCATCCCTCATTCATTATTCATACATACAAATTCAGAAATAACCCTCACAGTGGAGTTGAATCTCCAACTCTATGGTTCTGGAATAAGAAAATATTACCTGATAAAATATAGGTCACCCCAGAGGTATGTCACTTTCACTCCTGCCGTTGACAAATTGTCTCACAAAGAGTAACTAACATGCAGATGGTAAACAATCCTTTGTTTTGGTGCATTTTTGGACACTTCATGGTTAATATGTCAACTTAAATAGTTTCCTTTGTTATGATCTATGAACTTTTTGAGTTCATTTAGAATGTAAGACAATAATTTCTGCTGCCTGAATCGGCTGTCACGAGTTTGTTTATATTTTGCGCCGTTTTGTTGGGTTTATTCAATGGCATTATCACGCCACTGTTCAAAGTTCCCAGATTACCAGAGTGACCTATAAAAATTTCAAATTTTTGTCAAGAATTGTTTTTATGTGCTAAACTAATGATGACTTCTATATTTGTGATTTCTTGGCTGCTGCTGCCTCGTACTATAATTGGCATGTTCAGGTTTATTTCACTATTGACTCATACAGGAATCTGCTTACCTTCAATCCGATGTTGATGTAACAAATTGCATTGTCTTTAGGCAGATGCAGAACCTCCCATGAAAATATATTCCCACATA
Source organism: Ophioderma brevispina (assembly GCA_023653785.1). Taxonomy (NCBI): domain Eukaryota; kingdom Metazoa; phylum Echinodermata; class Ophiuroidea; order Amphilepidida; family Ophiodermatidae; genus Ophioderma; species Ophioderma brevispina. Next base: position 82,712 of record JAMKCH010003646.1, read on the forward strand.
AATATATTCATTTCGATCACCCTGTATGACGTCACCTCCCCAAGTGACGTCATACCCACAATCCTCTTCCTCTTTTCGTCTTGGGTTCGACAAGAGTTGGTAACGTTATGATTTAGCTCCCGTTTTTTTGTCGAATTTTTGGTCAGATTTAGCTACTTGGTGGCCCTGAACCATGTGAAAATCTGTTAAATGTCATTTATTACGTCCCTGGGACTGTAGTTTTGTCATTTTTCGTTTGCGAAGTCGGTATTTTAAGGTCTTTATACCTTGACTTTGCGTCGGGTTTGTCAACATACAAACCCGCATAATTCACACCCATAGGCTGACTAGCGTAGGGCGTGGCACTGCCGCCACGTTCATATCGATAGTCTTATTTCCCACTACTATCTTTATATGTGTTAGATATATATATGTATATATGTGATTACAATGTTCGTGAGAATTGTAATTTGGAAATGGGCCGATACGCCTTTGGTCTCGATTCAAGATGGCGCCCGGTTTGTTTACATTTTATAATTTATGCACGATCATTACTTCACACAATGGTGCGTGCACAATAGGGTATACTAATCGGTTTCCTTTACACTTCATTGCAGCTATGTGTCAATGAGGTCCGGCCTTTGATAAAGAGTTGTTGGAGTGATTGAAACTGCTTTATTGTTAATAAATACTATATAGACTTAGCTTATTTATTTAATTAGTATCCCTGCCTTTGGTGCGTGCTCTCACCTAGTCGGTTAGCCAGTCGTGCGTGGGCGTTCTCTTAACATACCATTCTAGGGCCCAGGGCTCTAGATACTGTTATCCGGAATGCCGCAATCGTGCGAAGCCTGTGCTGTCGAGTTACCGTCATGGGACCCTCACCCACGCTGTTACGCCCACCGATCCTGCTCCAGAGCGAACAAGTGCACCCTTTGTATAGGGCTTTCCGAGGGGCACTTTGACGCACTGGAGTCGGACCGGAGCGTATCCTTGGGTCTTCGTCCTCGCGGTGGCATCGGCAGCGCGGGACTTCTGACCGCTAGCGACGGGTGTTCTTCCGCTGCTGTAAGCGGAGGCTCACCCGCCATTACCGGGTCTTCGGACCTAACAACATGCTTGTCTACCGTGCCTCCGGGGCGCGGCGACGGGCTAGTTGTTAAACGGGGGTTGCTGTCTCAGTGCACGCATCGATGACGGCTACCACCGTTACTGCGTCCACGGTCACCTCGCGTGGTAGTGTGTCGCGTGTGGGTCCACCGCCCGTGACGCTGTCCCAGGGACAGCGTCTAGTGGCGACGGCTCCCATTGTTAGCACTTGCGTGCTTCAACGAAATCCAGCTGTATCAGCTGCTGTCGTGGCAGCTGGTACACCCGGCGACGTCGTTGCTCCTCTCCCTCCGTACGGTACGGGGGTTCTGCGGGCTTCAACTACGCTGGTCCCGACGCCTTTGGCTCCTGCCCCCGCTGCGGGGGCTTCAGCTG
>JAMKCH010003647.1:0-35131 GCA_023653785.1 Ophioderma brevispina
CGCGTGTACAGCACTAGAGATAACTATGGAAGGAAGTGGTTTTGGATATGATTTGCATATGTAACAGACGTTCCGCCCAAGGAGCCTCCCCCCCCAAAGGATATCCCCTGTCGCACCCAAATGCAAACGAAAATGATCTAAGGCTTTTATGTAATTGTAAGTTCATTCTTTCCGGTCATTTAAGCGGAAGGACCCGGAGGTACCACCTTCAGGGAGGCCAGGGTTGTCCCGTCAAAGTCGGGAGGGGGGGGGGGGGGTTGCCCCGTCCTACACTTTACTATGTAAAATGTTACTTTATGTTTACGTATGATGCTACTTGTAAATTAAATACTGACAATATTTGTATTTTTTGCTTTTTTTAAGTTTTTTATTTTTTTCGTTTTCATTTTAAGTCATAATTGCCAAATAAATACAATTTGTTGCATGAATGGCCAAAACGGTCGATCGAAGAAACCCTTGATTTTGGCCTTGCTTAAAACTCTCAGTTATGCCATCACATGACGTCATATAATTAAAACTTGATATGTTGTACTTGATCTTTTGAAGAAAGGAGATATGTAGCAAACACTGATTACCATGGTGGCGGGGGGGTAAACAGGAAGACTTAGACTTGGTGAATAGATTGAACCAGGGATCCTAACATAATCGGATAGGACCACTCGATCAAGAGAATGAGGACAATGCATGAAATCTGCATGAAATTTGAGATTATAGTTCGCAGTCGTCCGTGGCGCTATTAAGCCCGGTTCATACGTCATGCTGCCATAAATTATTACGTAATGCTGCAAAATTATTAGCTAATTAGGGTTAGGCTTATCGAAAATGGTGGCTCTATCACATCGAATCGTTATATGGGCATTTGTTCCAGGGTCAACCCGCATGATTGAACCGTTGTGATATTTACGGGTTGCACGCGAATTTAAAAATAGGCCTCAAAATGAAATAAAAGGGTACCATGTGGAAAATAACGACATGGGATTTATTTGTCATTATGAGTTTTTGGTGTGTTATTGTTATTCCACAGTTTATATTTGGTTTGTTACTTACTTGGTAATTATTAAACTGGTAGGCTCTAAATATGCAGACAGTGTTAACATGTTTTGATTTTAAAATTTAACATATTTTGCTCTTATACTATATTATGTTGAATCATTTCTCTGTATTTCTTAAATCCTTCAAATTATCTCATGCCTGGAACCGATTTGATAATCAATGACTTCGGCGAAATTTTATTCAGAGACGACGGAAATGGCGTTACACAATCAAACAGTTGATTCCCACCGCATGCGCCATGTTTGACCGGTCTGTGATCTTTGTGGTCTTTGAGTCTATGGATATCATGCAATAGACACGTTTGTTGAATTAAAGGCACTGCAACTTCAAAATTTAGCCTACATTACGCTCTTTTAATGTCTGTATCTGGGTTTTGGTATGTTATTTTAGGTTGTTACCAATCGATTGATTATATGATTTATTTTCAATCATTTTGTATTATTCACATGATTATCATTAGGCATTTTAGTCCTTAGTGTGAGGTCAAACCAAACAGCAAATTCGATGGAACGGAAATCTATATTTTTTCTTGTGCCCTATAGGGTTCTTCACAAGCTTTAATGGATTCGCATAGAGTGACCAAAATGTACGGTGGTTTGAGGTAATTTCCCATATTGACAATTCTGACTAATTGCTCGTACAAAGCCACTACAGCCGTCTCAAAAAAAATGGTACAATCAAAACCGATTTTTTTCAACATCATATCTTAAGTATAAATAAGTCGTATTGTATATCCAGTTAACGAGTACAGACCAGGCCTTTCCAGGATTTTTTATTTCATCTCATTGCTTTTTCAATCTAGAGATAACTTCCAGTTACTGCGGAACACAAAATCGAGTTGTGCCACTGTTCTGGTTGAGTGAAACGGTGAAAGAGTTAGTTAACATAAGTTACACATTTTGCACAGATATGAATTCTTCAAAATGGATTAACGTCATGAAGAAAACAGTTGCGTTATGGTGGAAGTTCTGATCAGTATTCTGCTTATGATAGTAATAACATGCGACATAACTGATGTTTGTTAGAAGAGAACCATGAGCCGTCCAGCAACCTGGATGAGAGAGTTTGTATGGTCTTGAAGTATCATGAAACGCAAATTCCTACCACACCTTGATACTTAGCTTCCAAATCTCAGTTTTATTGACTTCAACAATTAGTAAAATGCCAAAGATAGTGCAAATTTTAAACAATACAAAATTAAAAATTGGGGTGTTTTTTTGTGGTTGCAATTACATTCCTTCGGCCGATTTTAACAGATACCAATTTTGTAATGAATCAAAGTTCCATGTTCATGACGTGTAATAATATTTGCATTGTTTATTATTTAGGAAAGATATATTTATCATTGGAACTTCTTATGTTGACCTATTAAACTTTTGTGTCGTAAACTAGATTTCATTTGTTTACTTTAACTGTGTTTTGTTTCTTTTGTCAAAGTTGCAATGTTTTTTGGTGAGCTTCAAGACGCAGCATACCTGCGCGAAACATCTGCCCATGCCAAAAGGTCACAAAATCGATTTGGTGTATTCGCACTAAATTGATTATATCTCTGTATTGACAAAAGCAAATAAGATGAAACAAACCACATTGGAAAGCCTGGTCCTTTGTTCTTTAATATTATGCCATGTACGAATGACTTATTTGAAATTCATATTTTACTCAATTTTTTTCTATTGTACCATTTTTTTTGAGACAGCTGTATATGAACTTTTCATCCTTGAACAATAAACCCCCCCCCCAAAAAAAAAAACACCGGTAATACCTCAGCTTCTTTTGGCCGCAACCTAAGTGTCAATTATTTCCATGTGACACTTTTTAATCCTATTTTCTTTTTCTCGTGGTGGTTTGCCTTGTGAACCATTTTTATCTGTCGATAAAACATAAGACAACGCAATGCGATAAAACGTAATTTTAAAATCTATGGGAGCGTGGAAGCTGAGGCAACCCCACCCCCCCCCCCGGGGGGAGGGGGTACTCAGGTTTGCTTGGCTATAGAACTGCCCCCCAAAAGTCTGGCAGTAGAACTCATATCTTTAACCACTTTTTGTGATCAAAAAAGCTATAGCTTTATCGAAGAGGCAGATTATAGGCCAAATTTAACATTTCGTCGCCCGATCACATACTGTTATGTCGTATTTCACATTTTTGAAGGTTTTTCCCGAAATTCGCCTCTTACTAGTTACATCATCGTCACATCGGGTTCTTGCCATCCACAAAGTTTCAAAAGTGAGGATGCCTAATTAATAGTTAATACATTAACAAATTGTTTTGTCCCATTTTTCCTCAAATTCATCATATCCGTATTTCACATACTGTCGTATTTTAAAATCGCCATTCATTTACAACACGTGTTTATAGAGCAGTGTATTTTGCCGATCCCACATAAATTATTTCACATTTTTCACATTTTGACGTATTTCCATCGTTATTTCGTAACAAGCCTTTTCACATAGTGATGTATTTTACTTTGACATTGAAAAACACGAAACGGTGCAGTATGCGTCGTATTTTTGCATATATGTTAATTTGTTGATTTCACATACAGACTTATAACTTTGTAGTCCAATTAAGATAATGGCTGCTGTGCAGGTTTTGTTGGATCTTCGACTTGAAGCTTGTCGGATAGTAGACCATTCTTTTTGCTGTTTAATGGTAACTAACGGTGGATTCAGTTAAGAGGCGTGCCTGGTTTTGAATCCTTTTCCCTCTGACACTTCCTCACCTTTAGCAGTTTGTTTTAACTGAGAAGGATCGGCTTCCAAACAAGGTGGAATACCCTTGATATCCTTCAGCACATTCCTTGGAAAGGTCTGGTATGTATTCCGTCCTACAGCATCTCTGGTAATGACCTCCGGGTCAGTCTTATCACTAGTTGGGCAAATTTGTCATAGTTATGGGTTTTTGAGCAACCTTCTTCACGTTCTGTAATTAAAGCGCCGCTTTAAAGGCACTTTGGTTTGGTCTTATTGACTGCGGCATTGACTTAGAGTTAGTGGACCATGATTCAGAACAATCTTGCTACATAGGTTAGATATGTTTTGCCAACATAGCTATAATAGATCAGAATTGTAACCTCTCTTCCAATGGGTGCTATAAAATGATAGCGGCAATTTAGGGTCGTGAAGGTGAAGCATAGATGTTTTGACTGTCTAAAACCATTCTCCCACAGCTTGTCCGTCTTTCCATATTGGCTTCAATTGTAGGCCATTGGGTATATGGCTTTTGAAATCACCAATTAAGAAATGACGTTTTAATGGAATTCCCCGAAATTGAATTGAGGGTGCTGAAAATCACTGAAATATCAGGTTTGTAGACTGATATAACTGTGACAGAGCTGAGCTCAAATGGTGAGGACTTCGTTATGTTGTCAGCATATATTTATGTTGCTTCTACACGGGTCTGTTTCACACATAGACCCTTTCCAAATTCTCGAGTGGTCTCCCCGAGGCAGGACTTTTCATGGAAAGATTAGTAAAACCATTGGCTACATATTAAGTCTACAAAGTACTTCCGACAGATTCATCTCAATCTTTTTGGTTGTGGCAATCTGGCCATTGTTTTTGCTTTGCCGTAAAGTGCCAACGTAATATGATTCGTAGAGGCTTAGAAGCACGGGGTAAATCAAGCTTTTCATTGGGTAACATGTGTCCTGTGCCCTGTGATTTTGTGACCGATTTGCTGGGGCAATGATCAAATTCTCCCACCACTGATGTACATTTTACACCTGTGGTATAACCACAAGCCAACAAAACCAAATAGGGTTGTTATTTTTAATGAAAAAACACATTCAAGTAGCACGGAGGAATCAGAGGCACGTAAGTGATACTTCTAATAGTGGTCATTCGAGGTTTGGTAGCCATCTTGGCCAAATTATACTGGAAAGAGCATTTAACACATACCTTAATTGTGTTTCCTCTTAAGTTGATGTGAATGCTTCCTTGAGAGAGTTATTCAAGATTAAAAAAACATTCACATTTCTGAAATAATCACGGGAATAAGCTTAAGTGATCAATTAGCCGCCATTTTGGATTTTTGCCACGACTTTGTTGGTTTCAAGTCTTATTTAGTTTTAGTCTTAAGTGATGTTAATTCTATCTTTAATGCACGTTGTTCAATAACAACCTTAAGGGAATCCTATAAAAGATCAAGAAAAAACATTAATTTTCTTGAATATCAATGATAATGCTTCAATTGATTGGCCGCATTTTGGATTTTCTGTTTCTGTCATTTTTGGTCATTTTGCTAATGTAAACAATGGAATTATCAGTGGAGTGTCAACAGGGTATTCTGTTCTAAAATGGCACTAAACACAATCAGATTTGCGTACCTGGATCATATAATAACATAGAAAGCACGTAAAAACAGGACATTTTAACAGTGGCGCCATTTGAATTTGGTGGCCATCTTGGAAGGAAATTAAGTTGGCCCCTAGACCAGATTTATTCAGCATTCAGAGCTACATCTGTGCCAATTTGGTACTTTTTTTCAACCAACAATGCACAATAGGTTTGATATCTTGCACCAATCTGCAATGACTATATGGTTTATATAATTGGGACTTTAAAATGTTCTCTTCAAAACGGTACAGTGTAGATGGTTCTCTTTTGTCTTTCGTTCTACTATAGACATGAAATGTCGCTGTAGATGTTGAATCGTAATTTTCTCGGAAACGGTGGTTTTGTAAATACGACAGTATGTGAGTGGGCGACGACTTGATTGAATGGACAAATTTGTCATTCCAATCCTCAGACCTCGACCTTCAATTTGAAGGCTACAATTAACCCACAATTTGAGTCCTACAGACTAAGCCCCCTGTGCATGGTGTTGGACAGAAAAACAATCTTAAAATTAAACTCATTAGCCCTAAAATTTTAAAGCAGCCCGTTAAACCAGTTTGTTGGTATTAGCGGAGGGGAGGCTGATTAACAATAGCAGATTTATTATTCAATGTGTCCCTTTATGTGGTGCAGATCTACAAAAATGGAATTATTTGGAACAATGGCCTTGAACCCAATCTTATTCATCAACTCACATTAACATTACCAGTTTTGGCACCTGTGGAAGAAGAGCAGAATCCATCTTGTCTCCTGAGCACTGTGTGGGAGCCACATCAGACAATCGCAGCTAACATATACTAAAGATCACTTCTAATCAGGATCTGCTAGTTGTAATGGTTTTTGTTACTCGCTTCGTCGGGTGCGCATAACCATTCAATATCTGATTGACTTTTTTCACACTCCTATTGAACTATAACAATTCAAGACAATTTTAAGGAGATTTTAACACTAAGTGTTTTATGGCTTTGATTTCAACTCAGGGGAGTAAATAAGCGATAAGCGAATTAAAAATATGTCTATGAAACGAAAAACAACCCCGCCTTTGACAGGGCTTGGCATTTGGAGTGTCAAAATGTAACTTATAGATATTACTACATTTAATCAAGGAATTCAGATCACTTTGGAGATTTATCAGATAAATTTAGCATAGCAGCAAAGCAAACAATTACTCTTATTTCATTTACTGTCAACCATTTGGACAGGGTCGTTGATGTTTGGAAAAAAACGGCGGGTCGACCTAAAATCGACACCTTGTAGGGCGACAAAACAAAAGAAAAAGTTTTTTGATTTTTTAATTGAATTGATAATTGCTTTGCCGATATTTAATTCAAAAGAAGCTTCAATCACAGCAGCAAATTAGAATGGATTGCCAAGACGTTGTCTGTTTGTAAGGAATGAAGATGTGTGAAATGGGAAAAACGCTTTTGAAAAACAAAAGCAATCATGTAATAAACAAGGGGGTTTTTGAAGACCATTCAAAAACAGTCGTCCGTGCGGGCGCTGGCATTTTGAGTATTGCACGGAATAATTATTAGTTTGGTGCTTGTATACACACAAATGTCATTCGATTTACAAACTATCCGCCAAAATGTCAGTTGTGAGTTGGTGCTATTGGGTGGTTTAAATTTGTTCCACCATGGCCACACAACGAATGAAAGACACCGCAGTCGTCTTGATTTAATTGAAATCCACCGCCTCAATGACATACATCTTTTCACATAAGCGCGCATGGGCCTTATGAGAAAAAAGAGTATCTGAGCACAATGATCCAGGTGCAATAATAACACCTGGCAGAACTCTAAACACATACATCAATTTGTATCACTACCGATTAGTGTATATGCAAAGCGGCACTAACAGTATGTGAGAGCGGACGGCATGGCAGCCATGCTTTTATGTTGGTTACTCTGTGGGTTTCTTTGTGGTCGGCAAAACATGCGAGAGACGATGAATTTCTAAAAGATTAGTAAAGTTTTGCCTCTCTATCTATATAGAACCTCTTTGTGTAACACCATGCCCGGTGGCCCGAGTATTCCATAATTAAAGAATATTAGCAACATTTTTTGAAAAGAGCGCCCCCAATTGTTAAAAAAATTGAGATTTTTACACGGTTGCATTGGTACGGGCTAGTAAACTATACCTGTGAATGGTTAAGCTCACATGTCTATGTGTCGCAAACGAAAGGATTTTGTAACTAGAATATTTAATAAGGGCACGATAATTAAGTAACGGCTGCATGGAACGGCTTCCATATGAAATAGACGGGAAAAAGCCATGTACGTATCTACGCTATCTATTAGTTGTTTTATTGGTTCAGTTAAGTTAGAGGTCATTGCTTGGGTGGCACTATTAGGAGGGTTGTCTGTAAATATCATGTTTTAGCAAAATGTGGCCACGGTCAAAAATCGATTTCTTTATACTTTCAACAATGATAGGCCTTTGGCCGCAACCAACAAAAAGGACTTTAAAATTCATACATTCTTCGTTGCTATGGCAACGGCCAAAACATGGAACATTTCATTTTCCTCTATTGTCCCCATTTTAGCACTGATTTTTTGAGGAAATGTCATTCAACAAGTACTAAATAAAGAAAATGATGGATTTATTAATTTTCTTTGATATATTTGTTTTATGAATACTTTATATATTACAATACACAAGCAGGAAGATAATCATAGGGGGTGTCGTGGGCCTATACCATTTCGTTGAAAAGAGGGGGTTTTTCGAATTTCAAAATTGATAAAAATGGACCATTTTGGAGAGCTCATAAGTATTATGGTAAGTTTCAATTGAGGTGTTTGATGAACTTGAACAGTTTAGACAAGTCCATTTAAAAAAAAAATTAAGAGTTGGGGAAAGTCTTTCTTAGCCTCGTGTTGCCAGACATTTCTGCATTTCATTATTGCAATACAGGGGCAAAAAGGAATCCAGTTTTCTTGTAAAAACAAAAAGAAAGGAGTGGGGGAACAAACAAGAAGAAGGGGGCAAGTCACCCTTAGCCTTCCCTTACGTCCCACCCATTCGTGTCCCCCCATTTTACCGTCACCCGCCCGCGGCCCCTTGCTCTTCTCGTTCTAATTATCTCTCCATCGTGCTCTCATTCTTCATATGTCCTCATCCCATTTCTCCCCGTTCCGTTTCTTTATCGCCCTAACCATCCCTTTCCTTCTTTATGGCCCCAGCCCCTCCTACACTTTCAATCCTGGCCTCCCTTAACTACACCTATCCTTTTTTTCATTTTACCTTCCGCTCTTTTTTCACTCTAAGGTCCACCTCCTTTCGCCCGATTGCAAACATAAACAATATTCAGTTTTGACTTTCCTTTGTTGTAATTGTTTGATGCAGATTCCCATGTTGGTATATTTTCTCTCCTGATGCCAGAATTACCTAACCAGAAATTGCCTTATCCCTAAAACCTGTATGTGGAACACCTTAAAACCACTAAGAGAAATGTCGTATGAAGCACCAGATGCTTACAACTTTACTACCAAGGATATCTCTGACTGTCTTCTTTCCATTGATACCAACATCGTTTACTATTGATTACGTCATTATGACTTCATAATATCTGAGGAAGCAAAATCAGCATATTTTAATAAGCCTATATGATAACAAGTAGAACTCTAGTTTATGCAATTGGTAATGTATACCATGTTGGACACTTTTTTTTCAAAATTTATGTAAATATTGTTCATGATTTTAATTGTCTTTCTATGCTGTGAAATTTAATCTAAACAACATATGATAATGTTGGCTTTCCATACCAAGTTACACTTATCACGGCATGCCTACCTACTAGTCAGGGGGCACACGCCATCCTGTTGCTATTACTTCAGAAGGTTTGCCAAGTTTGGTTTTTCACTTTCATGTGTTCAATAACACCGCAAGGAATAACTTTCAACTTGTTGTCTAATTCTCAGTCTTTTTTATTAACTGGTGAGGGCATTTTTCAAAAATGGCCGCCAAATGACAAATCGCGAATAGGAAATGCCCATATCATGTTATAATTTTGTTGTTTTTGTGCTAAATGTGGTCTTTTGTTATTATGCTTTATGCATAAATATTAACAATATACTTTAAGGGGTTTAAGGGTCACTTAATGGGTTTAAGGGGTCATAAACTCCTACAATACATTGATTTGTGAAGCCTTAAAAGAAACCTTAGAAACTGTCCCCAAGCGAAGGGTAGTTTTCTTTCAACATTCTTCCTAAGAAGTCAGGCGAATGGCGCCCCATACTAAATATCAGGCCGCTTAACTGTTACATTCGACCCATACCATTCTACATGGAAACCTTCATCACCCCGCCATCATCCCGGAGCTACGCCAGGGGTGGTGTAGCGCAACAATTGACTTTAAGGATGCATACCTACACATGGCCATCAATCCTTCAGACAGAAAATGGCTCGGTTTTTTACATAAACAGCGAGACCTTCTCGTTCAAGAGCCTGCGCCTCAGGCTATCCACGGCCCCAAGGACCTTCACGAGGATAGTCAAGGTGATTGCCGAAGGAATGTTCATCTCCGTTTATCTCGATAACTGGCTGATCACAGCCCCATCCCTAAAGGCCCTTCGCTTTCAAATCTGGAAGACCTGCAGCCTTGACAACTCCCATGGACTAAGCATCAATCAACTGGGAGGAGTCAGCCCTCCAACCATCACAGACCCTGCAGTTCCTAGGCTCGGTCATAGAATTCCGGAGAGGGAAGGTGTTCCCGACAGCAGAGAGAACAACAGTCATCGTCCTCTACGCACGGGACCTCCCCGCCAGGCAGACAGCTCCAGCCAAACTGGTTACAGCTTCTTGGCCTTATAGCCAGCCTCACAGCAGTCCTTCCCCAATGCCCCTACGTACGATATACATACAGCCTCACGTTCTCTACAAGTTCAGCCCGAAGAGAGACTGAATGTCAAAGGGGATAGACGTCTCTCCAAAGGTCCACCACGCCCTCAGGTATGGTTGATGCAGCCTCACAACATTCCCCTGGGCAGTCCTGCTTCCACGCTCACCATAGACACATCCAAGACGGGCTGGGGACCCCACTGAGAAGGCTGGCGATTGGCAGTGTCTTGGACTCAAGCCATTGCGAAGCATCGCATCAACCTTCTGGAGCTGTGGGCGGTCCGCCTGGCATTACGGCGCCCACTTCCCAAGGTCAAGGACCAGACGATTGCCCTACGCTGCGACAACCTCACGGTAGTGATTTATATAAACAAGCAGGGTACCCGCAGCCTGACTCTGTCTGTTGACAATCAAGCTACTGCTATGGTGCCAGCGCCACAGGATCGAGCTCCAGGCAGTCAATCTCCCAGGAGCAGGCAATATTCTAGCGGGTACCCTGTCGAGAAGGGGAACAACCATCCATGCCCCGACCAAGGTCAGGGGCTTGTCGGTGTAATGGCATCTCAACCCAACAGTGTACAAAGTTGGTCATTAACAAACCACGGCGGCCTCTAATCTACCTTTTTGCAGCGGCCGGGAACAACCAGCTCCTGACATACTGTTCTTGGGGAGCGGACCAGATGGCGTTCGCCATGGACGCAATGACGATCAGCTGGGAGAGGATCTTGCCATAAGCGTTACCCCGATAGCGATGATACCCAGTGTGCTGGAGAAGCTCTCGAGATCCAGCTGGTGCAACATGCTTCTAATATCCCACACTGGCCCGGACAGATGTGGTTTCCGAAAGTATTTCCTCTCACGGAGGCGGAACCGTTTTACCTCCCAGGCAGAGGGCTCCAGCTGTGGCTACGACTTCTTGGCCTTATTGCTAGCCTCACAGCAGTCCTTCTCCAATTCCTCTACGTATGAGATACATACAGCTTCTATCGAAGTTTAGCCCCAAGAGAGGCCGGATGTCAAAGGGTATAGACATCTCTCCAAAGGTCCACCACGTCCTCAGTGGATGCAGCCTCACAACATTCACCCCGGGTGGTCCCGCTTCCACGCCCAAGACGGGCTGGAGAGCCCGCTGGGATGGCTGGCGATTGGCAGTGTCTTGGACTCAAGCCATTGCAAAGCATCACATCAACATTCTGTGGGCGGGCCGCCTGACATTTTGCCGCCAACTTTCCAAGATCAAGAACCAGACGATGACCGTACGCTGCAACAACCTCATGGTAGTGGCTTATACTAAACAAGCAGGGTCCGTTCCCGAAACTCAGTCATAAATCTACGTGCATACTATGTCATGCCTGAGTGGACCAATTTGTCCAAAGCACTGTGTATCTGGTATGAAAAGATCTGTTATGTAGGACATACGCATGAGTTAGTATACAATAGGGTTACGTGCGAGTTTGGGGAACGGGCCCCTGGGAGATACCCGCAGCGTGACTCTATGTTAACAGACAATCAAGCTGCCGATATGGTGCCAGCGCCACAGGATCGAGCTCCAGGCAGTTTATCTCCCAGGAGCAGGCAACATTCATCCATGCCCAGGGGTCAGGGGCTTGTCGGTGGCACCTCAACCCAACAGTGTGCAAAGTGGTCTTCAACAGACTCGAGTGGCCTCTAATCAACCTTTTTGCAGCGGCGGGGAACAACCAGCTCCCGACATACTGTTCCTGGGGAGCGGACCAGATGGCATTCGCCATAGACGCAATGATGATCAGCTGGGACAGGATCTCGTCCGTCATATGCGTTCCCCCGATAGCGATGATACCCAGGGCGCTGGAGAAACTCTCGAGATCCAGCGGGTGCAACATGCTTCTAATAGCCCACCCTGGTCCAGACAGATGTGGTTCCCGAAAGTACTTCCTCTCACGGTGGCGGAACCGTTTTATCTCCCGATGAGGAGAGACCTCTTGATGAACAAGAGTAAAGTTCCCCTAGCGACAATTCAGACCCTTCACCTGTCTGTATGGCCTGGCACAAGAGTCTGCCGCACTGCCGCAGCTTCTGTCCATCATGGCTTCTCAGGGGGATCTACCGTGTCTAATTCACCTGTCCTGAATGACCTCTTGAAGAGAATGTTTCACGAGTGTCCTCCCAGGAAGTCGCTTGTCTTAGCATGGGACTTGAACAGGGCCCTGCGCCTCCTAGCTGAGCCCTATCATTTTGGCCGCCATTTTGAAAAAAATGCACTCTATCATTGAAAACTGTGACTGAGAAGAATTTGACATGAAGCTGAAAACAACTCCTTATGAGTATATTATCAAGATCCACGTTTGAAATCACACTCAACAAATTTTCTGAAGCACTTTATGCGTACATGACTACTTTATTCTTTATAATTTTTTTTATAATTTAGGCCGCCATTTTGAAAAAAAGCCCTTAATTGATGAAAACCGTCATTGGTAATTTGATATTAGGTTGAAAACAACTGAATATGGGTTAATCAATAAGGTCCACGTTAAAAACCAGCCTTAATCAATTTTTCTGAAGCACTTCATACACGACTATTTTATTTTTATAGCTTTTTTTACCATTTTGGCAGCCATTTTGAAAAAGCACCCTCAATCGATGAAAATCGTCACTGAGAATTAGACAACAAGATACAATGGGTTCAATAACAAGGTCCATGTAAAATATCAGACTTGGCAAAACTTCTGAAGTAGTTGACGTGTGCCCCCTGACTATACTATGTAGTTGAAGAGATGTCGTGTTAGCTGCTACTTCGGAAGAAAGAGCAAAAAAGCATTCACCATTCACCATTATTGGTGATCAATATTTCCCCAAAATATTATTTATTCTATGATTAAAGTATGCCCTTTGTATTTATAATTGTAAGTGTTCGATAGCAACTTTGCCATATGCCACTTTGCTACTTACAAACTCCCACAATGCTAATAATTTATCAACGTTTTTAATTATTGAAAAAACACCCCTATTTCAAGATAATGGTATGGCCCAGGAAAAATTGCATGATAGAAAAGTGAAATGAAACATGTCAATGTTACTGAAGGAAAAAAATACTACTTTGTGAATAAGAAGTGCTGCTTCATATCTTATGCTGGAACAGTATGGACTTTTGCTGAATTTGTAATTGTGAAAAATACAGAAATAACAGGCATCACTGTAGGTAAAGAAAGGTTTTCCCCCAACTCATTCTTTTATTTTTCAATTGGACATTATCTTAAGTGTTTACACTCATGAAAACAATTCAATTGAAACTTTACCATGTGACTTATGAGCTCCCCAAAATGGTATTTTTTTAACAATTTTTAAATATCCAAAAACACCCCTATTTCAAAGAAATGGTATAGCCCAACATCACATCCCAGGAGTATGGCAATGCTGAGTAAATATAAATATCCAGTAATAATATATCAAAGATATTTATCCTTTTTCTTTATATTAGTAATTTTGAATGACATTTCCTGAAAAAATCATTAATTAAAAGGAGGAAAATGAGAGAAAATGAAAAATTACAAGATTTGGCCGTTGGCAAAGAAGTATGTATGAATTTATAAAGTGATTTCTGTTGGTTTCAGACTAAGGTCTATCAGTGAGGAAAGATGAAGGAATCTATTTTTGACCGTGGCCACATTATCTTTGATTTTTACAGACAACTGCTCTTAAGGGGGGGTATGGGTGCATTTGGTAAATAATAGTCCATTTACGAAAATTGAGACTAATGCAATGTCCTAATTGGTAGTTGTAATCTACAAAGCTTTTTATTCGATCGCAATGGACATTCGGTTCCCGAGAAGGGTGATCAAGTGAAGCAGTGTACGCGAATTTTGCAAAAACGCATGGTCTCCTATACTTTATCATGTGAAAAAATTCAAATTGGGTTATATTTAAGATATTTGTTAAAGACTATTATTTATACGCCATTTAACGCATTTATTTTGGCTAAGTCGAAGCTAAATAAATTACTTATATATTTTGCCCATAATTTGAAGTAATTAAAATGTACTGGGGTAAGTGATTTTTTTATGGTTTATTTTTCTCACCCTGCGATATTTAAGAAAAATCATTTTAAAAATTAATTACAGGACAATGGATGCACCGGATTTCGATGATTCTTTCATTAATAATTATGATAATTCAGTACTAAATTGAAATTTTACCCAAACCAAAATCCATATCAAATCAAAAGCGCCCTCAATTTTGTCTAATGTTTCGAGGTTTATAACTTGATTCGTTAAAATACGCAAACAACCAACACGAAACAACGTAAATAGAGAACCTACATGATGGCACATTGAAATTTGGCAACATATTGGCACATATAGGGCTAGTGAACCCATGATGGACGATTTTAAATTGTGTTCCAACATTTGTTCAAATACTTACGCCATGAACTATGTGATTGGGGCGTCCGATTGCCGGTTGCCATGGCAAAGGTATCAAAATCCGGCTTTCATGTTCACGGCGTATTAACCCCGTTGCAACATGCCACCCAAGTTTCGTCCCAGTAGCTTGTTTAGGTATTTGTTACGTTCGTTCTAGCGTTTAGCCAACTCAGAGGCCTTACGTGGTTACCAGGGCAACCACGAGCAAAAATTGACATGAATTTTAAAACTTGGTGACAGTGGGCATACAATTATTGATGTGTAACATGTATCTACCACTATTAGGAAAATAAGAAAAAATCACTTCAAAGTTCACTGTCTTCCGACCCCATTAACCCTCCCTTAATCATGGACGGACAAAACGTAGCATTTCCAGGCTCCTGCCGTTAAGTACCAACTAGAATCCCAATTCTAATTAACAAAAATACGATCCATTTTATGATAAACTACATTTTTAGGCATTCTCGTTCGCAGGTGTAGTTTTAGACATACCAAGAACATAGCTGTGGAAAAAATATCAATTTGAAACTTAGGGGCGCTCTTCAAAAATGGGTAATATGCTTTAATGGAAATGATTTCATAATTGACCTGGAGCAGCTGAGTGACTGCTGAAGGACCTTTCAGGAAACTTCAAAATCATCTCAAAACATATGTTAATGATCGGTACATTGATGGAGTTAGTGCGACTCTTGTTGAAAACCCACAAAGGTTTTGCTCATTTTTGTTCAAAAACATGATCAAAATATTTGCCTCAAGTTATTATTGTAACAGTAACGCTCCTATATTCCTTTATACACTGGAAATTTGTAATAATTGCATATCTCAAAGCGCAAGGTCGACAAGTAGGCAGGGGTCTGACGTCTGAAGCACCAAGGCTTCTAGAACCATACGGGGTCTAAATTTAGGGGTCTCAGGCGAACCGTTGCAATTTGCACTGAATTTTTGCAATACATAAGAGATGACATTCAAGGAGTCACACGGCATTAACTTGAATGGACGGCATTACAGGAAAGCTGTATGATTCTTTGGTTCATAACCAAATGAATAAAACAGAGAGGTATCGGTATTTCAACGATGCATTTATATACACATGCATGCGCAAACACCTGAAATCAAAGCAAGGTCCACGAATCAATAATTGTTCGTATAAACGTACATTTGAAGCGCCCCTAATTCATGAATGGGCCTGCCATCAAAGTTTCAGAGTCAAAAGTCAATATTCACCTGGACCCAGTTTGTTGTCGTTTGCCAATAAAAATCAGTGTAAATTGAATAAAAATCCAAAGAAGAAATATGTTTTTCAAGTTGGAACTCAATGATCTTGTTGGGTCCAATGATGAATAACAACTTTTCTTTCGTGGTTTTTGTCGAAAGCGTATTTTTTGAAACAATTAATTAAAACCGGACATCTAATTGAACAGACAATAATGCGTTGTCGCAATGAGTTGTGAAAAAGTCATATTATGTTATAATGCATTGTCGCAATGCCTTGTGAAAAAGTGTCGGCCAATTTAAAGCAGCAGCCCAGAAGGTTTTGATCAAACGAACGATATACCAATATCTGAACACCGGAAAATTCGGAGAAAGATATAACTTTTGCAAATATGAATATCTGCCGGAGACCCGCTGCTGCGTATGGCCTCAGGAGAGGGGTAAAGTTACTATGGGGGTCAAATGTTTGAACTGCTCTAAATATAATGTAATATAGCTCAAATTATTCCTTAGGTAACCAGGAGTAAAAAATGTTAATTGGGTCACATGCGTGTGCTACTGCCTTTCCAAGATATTTGGGAAAATAGGCTAAAGGTCATTTGTTTATTCAAGAAAGGTCACCCTTTGCAATACCTTGATTTCTTTGTAAAATATTTAAAAAAAACAATGATACTGATTCCAAATATGAATGCTATTGCACTTCATCATTCTTCTGTCGTTATAATGGGAGGGTTACAACATTCCCTGTAGAATTCTATTGGGATGGGGACATCATACCCCTCCCTATTAAAGGGAATCAACGCTATGCAAAATCAAAAGGCATATTTTGACTCAGTATCATTAAATAATTTTTTTGATAATTTCCTCAAAGAATTCTGGATATTGCAAACGTTGACCTTTCTTGAATAAACAATGACCTTTACCCTATTTTCCCATATATCTTGGAAAGGAGGCACCACACGCATGTGACCCAATTGACTTTTTTTTTACTCCTGGTTAAATACGGAATAATTTGAGCTATAGTTCATTAGATATTATTCGGTCAAATTTTGACTGTTCCTTTTCACTCTGCTTCGCCTCGTGAAATAGAAAGTCAAATTTGACCTCATATATTTTTTTACTATCACGCTCTTAGCATTTAATCTTTTTATAATAAGAAAAATGAATTCCTCTAGTGTATAGAGAGATAATGTAATGTGTTTACATGCTTAGAGGTTTTCTGGAAATCTCTCTTTAAATATCTAGGGAATTTCCTGGGTATTTTTCCGAACTTCGCTCCGCGTATAATTGCAATATATTTCCAGATTAATGTCCTGATGTTAGATCCAATTGGACAGCTACTGTTAGGCTATGTTTATGCATGAGGCTACTGTAATAACTATTTTGAAATATTGGGGAAAACTAGCTGTGAAATATAAATAGTGTTGGATACTAAGGATATTTTCCAGTATTTTTAATCTTCGGAGTTGAACCTGGTAAAGCCAGGTTAATGCCAGGATTTATTAATTAAAAAGCTTCATTTTTTGAATCAAAACAACTTCATTTTGTGGTACTAAATGTGGACATTTGCGTCAGACTGTATTCACTGTGAATACATAGAGGTATCTGCAACGCTTTTAATGCTGCAGCAGCTGGACTACCACATCAGAGCGAACATTTCCAGAATAAAGATATGAACCATCATATG
This sequence comes from Ophioderma brevispina, assembly GCA_023653785.1. NCBI lineage: Eukaryota > Metazoa > Echinodermata > Ophiuroidea > Amphilepidida > Ophiodermatidae > Ophioderma > Ophioderma brevispina. The sequence continues at coordinate 17,529 of JAMKCH010003647.1, forward strand.
AGTTAAAATATGCTCAACAACAAGGGACACAGTTCAGTGGATTGGACTTGTACATAAGTGACATGAAACTGACCTTGTGTGATCTGGATATCATATATTCATACCCAAAAAACCAGGGTGTGTATCTTCTAAATACACCCGAACTGAAGGTACTGAACTGTGTCAGGAATCGAGACTTTACTAGCTCATAGTGCATGAACTATAAGGACATTCTTGAGTGTATTGATTATTATCATCATTATATTATTTTGGGCATTCCGAATTTTGAACCAACCGTTTATTCACAAATCAAATAACGTATGTGTTATAATTCAAATCATTTATGCTAATTTGTTTGTCTTGAACCCTCGTCCAACCAAGGCTTTTCTACTACATTCACGACCAAGGCGGGGGGTTACCGGCCCCACCGATTTTTTTCGTAATTAAGGGACAAACATCATCTTACTTGGTATGTGTGTAGCTACATAATGTCCTTTCTTCTAATCAGCTACAAGCATATCAATTTTTAACAATATGACGTCCAATAGTGACGTCATAACTTAGAGTTTAGATAATATAATACTGTAAGTAAAAGGGGTTTCGCCATTCATGCAAGCAAAATTGGTAATTTATTTTGGCAATTGGGGTGCCAAAGTATCATACACATTTGTTACGCTAAAAAATAAGAACAAAGACAAATATCGGTCCAGTACTTGCTTACAGTAGCATCATAAGTAACATAAGTATCATTTTGGCATTTTTTTTTTACACATAAAGTATATGAGGTGGCAACCACCCCCCCCCCCCCCCCCACCTTCCGACTTTGACGGGACACCCCTCTGAACACCCTGAAGGTGGTACAATCCAATTTTGACCGCAAAGGATGAACTTACATAGATCATTTGCGTTTTCTTGTCCATCAGGGAATCATCTGTTGGTAACCCCCTTGGTTGGACGCGGGAACCCCCTCTCCCTCTTGGGCACTTTTTGTTTCTAGCGTGGGCACTTAAGAGTTAAAGACTCTATCAGTGATCCGCTCAAAAGAGTCAAAATATTGAAAATTCAACTGAAAATTGACAGAAAAGGAAGACAACAGCAGTGTTCAAAGACATGAATCTCCATTCAATTACGTGTTGTAGTAACTATAGTATCCGTACTTCTGACAGTAATGGCTAAAATATCATTATTAGGTTGCTTCTAGTCTTATGTTATCTTATGTTAGGATACCGTTACTTGTTACAGACACGAAAAAATCGGAGTGTTGAATTATTTTTAGATTTTCTGATTTAGCAATTCACTGGTAGTGCATGCCTTTAATAATTTGAGGAAGATGACGATGTAGGATCTCTGCTTATTTTGAAAATGGAACATGACCTTTAAGAGGGAACACAATGGCAATAAAAATATCCAGACATAATGAAAGAGACCCTATAACTCGGAAATCACTCACTTCCACAAATTTGAAAACAATTTGGATGTTTACATTCTGTAAAAAACGTAACAGCATAGCATCACGTTGGTGGCAGTCGGTGGCATTCCTGCCACGGAAAAAATCAAGGTATTGACATCCCTGCCAGAATTTACCATTAATAGCATGTTTTGATGACACATTCCAAAGCCATTCAGACTGGATTCTGACATTGTCTTTCATACTTGTACTTCGGATTTTGATCTGACAAGTGAAAGGTGGATTAACCGGGATAGCACCTATACAATAGCAATGGTTTTGTGCTGATGACTGTATTTTTTTCAAGTTTGATAAAATGCTGGTAATGGCGCAATCTTGGTTGATTTCCCTTTTTTTAAAAAGGTTCGCTGTTCATTACGTCCGAATTTTTTTCATGCCATTGTGTCCCTCTAAAGGTATCCATAATTGGATCATCTGAATTTTAGTATTGCTCCTAATACCAAATTGGAAATTTCACATTTCTTTCAAAGAAATCATTTAAGCTTAACTCTACCTTTCAGACAAAGGCTTGTTTGAAGATAGCCATTGCATCAGTGAACAATCAGTGATGGGCGCTTTATGCCAAAATCCTTTAAAGCTTGTTACACCTTATTATCATTCTTAGATTTGACACCATACTGATAATTGTCTTTTTTTAAAACATTTTCTTATTTCCTATCATTCGCGCCCGAGGCTACTTTTGCTGCTTTTTTTTGAAAGAAACTGTCTCAAGTCTTATTGTTCGAAGGGACCAGCCCCCCCCCCCCCCATGAATTGGTATAGTTGAATTAAGGCGAATCGAATTCACGGTCAACAACTACCAGTTCTGCAAACAAGTACTCGATTTACATACAAAAACCCTACGGTCTGTTGGATTTTAATTCAGGCTAAAGATAATTCGTGTGTTACAACAAGACAACGGTGACATTGTTCTTCTGCGACTTTCCTCAGAGTCAAACATTAAATCTTCACATTTATTACGTTTGGTTTGGTTGCAACTGCTAACCACTTGGTAGAAACTTCAGGCTTGCGTCGACATGACAGGTTGTGACTTTATGACGTCAAGTGAACCACATGGTGTGTTTGTACTTGAGCCAACAATAATTTCTTTGTTCAACTGAAGGTTTGACTCTCTATTTATAAGTAGAAATTCGTTTCAGAATGACTTATTATGCGTTATCCAAAATGGACATTTACCCATTTACAGTCAACCTAATCGGATATTATAATGCGAACTTACACGCAACTGATCAAACAGCCACTAACTGGATAAACAATTTACAATAAACCAGTTAGAAAAGACTGATCTGGTCATATCATGCGACAATGGGCATACGTGACAAGATACAACTCTCAAGTCATTGATATTAGTGTTGTGCCCGAACCAGATGCGTAATTGCTGCAGATTCATCGGGGGAAGCTGTTTGGGAGCAAAACACATACGTACAAAACGTAATTATCAGGTGCTTCATGGATGTGGCATGCGTTGTCTGATTCAGAAAGCATGGTCGGTTAATCCTCGGTTAATCCCTCCTTGAATGGTCAAGAATCGGAATGGTAAGGAAGTCTGCAACAAACCTCAGGGTTTCGCGACGGTGTCAATTTATAATACTACTTTCACGAATTCGATACAGTGTTTACTTTCACATTACACAAAAAATTGCTTTATCGAATAAAAAACTCACACTTGCAAAATAATCCTTATTATATCTATAAGATTTATTGACGGCCCTACATTACAATCAAAAACCTTTTGTGTTCAGCTACATTGGCAGCAACTAATTCGATCTTCACAGAAAACCAACGGCCACAGATTCCAAGGAATGTCTCTTCCCTCGGATTAGCCGTAGGAGCAGGTGGAGCTGTTGGATTACTTGTTCTCACACTTGTGTTGTTTTTTACTTTTAAATTTTTAATCAAAAAACAAAAACATTGTTAAAAAAAGAAATGACTATTAAGAACAGATGAATCATCACATATTCGTCAAGCAGTATATTTACGATCGATCATCCATCAGAAGTGCGGAGACCTTAATCAACTGCACATATCATAAGACATACAAAGGAATTATTACCAAAGTAAGACAAAATCCTTATGAAACATCAAATGCTGCACGTACTTTTTCAGATAACCAGGAGAAACAAACAGGCGTAATACAAATCAGATCCGACTTTTCAGACGTTGTACAGTATTCATCCATACATACATAGTTCCTGCAAGTTTATTCTGATATTCAGAGGAAAATTAAAAGTCTTCTGCTTCCATAACCTTACGTCAGACGTCTTCCACGTTTAGATTAGTGCGGCGCCACGTTCGATGGCAGCACTTTTTAAGGTCTTATACGAATGAAACACTGACACTTGTAGTGCAATACCCTGGAATGGCGGTCCACACACAGTGCAACCATGGACCTAATAGGAGGAGGAACAAACCACACGGTTTCAAAGACCCTATCACGTTGCCCCGGGCCTTTGTTATTAAATCCGACCACCATCCAATTTACCTACCGGCTTAGTAATGGCGATAATTGCCCTCTCGCAGGAGGGAAGCGCTCTTCCGAAAGTGGCGTGGGGCATACTGGGACGGATTTTTTTAAAACCATTTTTGCAATTTCATACAGCCAAAGCGCAAGAAAACATGGGAGAAAATCTATCTACGACAAACATAGTATGAACAAATAGTGAAAACTGTAGTGCATCAAAAATCCGTTTAGAAAATGTGTCCACTTTTTTGTTTGGGAAAGGTTATGAAGATGTGTTCTAATAGTTTTTGTTGAAGAGTGGCTGAGATCAGAATTTTTTGGTGCACCGCTGGAAATTGGGGGACAATGTAAAATGGGGAAGAGGGGGAGTTAGCAAAAGGAAATATAAATGAAGTCAAATGTACGCCAATACATTTGTCTCGTATAATTATTAAAAATGGTAGAGTCCGGCCGGTAACCACGATTTGTTTAGGGGGTGACTTTTTACCCTCAGATTCGCCGGGGGGCGAATGGCAAGAGTGGTACTTTCTACCAGAATGGTTAACCCTTTTTCGACCACAAAACACATAAAACCATATTGTTGTAAATTTTTTTCGCCCTTTTTCATTATTTTTTTTTTTTTGGGGGGGGGGCTTTTAAGATTGGGGCGTCTGCCCCCCCGCCCGCGGTTACGGCTTGGATATCGTTTGTCTAGGTTTCGGACCTTAGGTTTTAACAGGTTCAAAGTAGAAGATTCAGAGATATATCTTTTTGTGTAAATAATAAAAAGAGTCACCTAGAACTTAAGATATCTTCACCTAAAATGCTCATTCCAAACGTCAGAGCTGATCGGATTTTTAATGACTTACTATGAGGTCATAGGTATAAAATATGAAAATACTGCATATATAGGAAGAAACATTGATAGTTTGCAACATTTAGTGTCAAATAAATATTGTACCACTTAAACTTTTGCATCATGTAGAGACGTTAGGAACGTCATTATGAAATAATGTTAGTATGTTGGTACTCATTTTGGCATCAAAGGAAGAGGAACACCTTCTATCTATTGCAACTAAAATCAAATTCTTTGATATTCTGAGACGTTACTAGGCGTGTTGGTATTTCCCTCCCGAATGGGGGGGGGGGGGGGGGCCACACCTTACCCCCACTTTGTATACCCCGTGTGTTTTTTGATGGGAGGGGCATGAAACGGAACTAAATGCCACTTGGCAATTCATAACTCAGTTGAAACTGGGGGTTTAGTAGGCGAAAATAAAGAAGAGAGCGTAACCACCCCCACACCCCTTCGGAAACGAGGTTAATTATCTATAATTTATCATTTAATTAGTATAATCAAGACTGTATCACACGCATAAGTCCGTGAACCAACAGACATTGTAATCAGTTCGACATGGTATGGGCTATCAAATAGCCACAACGGTAAACAAATTCAACATAACCGGAAGTTAAAATATTAAATTGCTGGGTTTTCGAGGTAGAATTCCAAGCATGGGCGCGCTTGGGCACCATTTCAATTTAACCTTGTTACAAGTGGCATTGAACTTTCATTACCACCGTTTCTTCTGAAGAGTCGGAAGTGATCGGAACATTTTCATATTATGTCAGCAAGATTTTAACATTACGGTCACAAATACCCCCAAATGACCTGATTTTCTAACAGTCGTAGCTCACAAAGAAAATGAACGATTTTGTGGGGTTTTTCGGTAATTTCTGAACAAATTTCTTCTCTATTTGATGACAACAACTTGCCAAAAAAGATGAAATTGGAATGTACATGCACTTTCCAAAAACCCCTACAGTCAGGGGTCCACAACATCCGGTCAAATTACAAGTTTTGTGACAGCTTTTCCCGTAGTCCCTGCATCGACCGCGGCAAGAGATATAGATCACAAACGGCTTCGGTCTTGCACATAATAAACATCGAGTGACGAGATGATGTGGTAATCGAAGTAGTTGTTGGTTTTCGCGTTGGTTGTCCTCCTTTCTATTATGTCCATGGTGCAACTATGTGAAAGCAGCTAAATCAGTGCCATTTGCAAAAGTTAAACAAGCACACACCAAAAACACACACATTGGGTACTGATCGAGAGCGCTTTTCGTGGTTCATTGCCTATATCAAATTATACCATTAAAGTGACGTCACTCTATTTACTAAACCGTGCTACGAGTCTTCTACACACACTGGCCAAAAGTATTGCAACATGCAGAAATCGAAATTCATAATCATAAATTGATTTCAAATTATACCATGGATTGTGTTTTTCATACAGATGTCATCCCCAAGAATCCAAGAAGGCGAAAAACGTTTGATTTTGATTGTCATGTTTCCTAAATATGGCGGATTAAAGAAACTGCGAACGATAACTTACCGATTGCACTCCAGAAGGAATACAGGCACAGAAACAAAAGAAATGGCTTCAAAATAGCCGCTTAATGATTTGCATGGGTTCGTTAGGGTTTTACTTAAATGTTTACCAGAGAAAATCGGAATGGTTGTTTGGACCGGAAACGAGATAAGGTCAATAGAAGACAGTGGTCTTTGAAACATTCAGGAAATTCTGAGACATCCGAAATGCAATTCAAACGATAAAATCACGTGGTTTACGTAAATCATGCCTAATTACACGTTTCACATTGCATGACAAACATAACAATGTCAACAATGCGATTAAAAAGTTGTTTTCAAGTTATCACGTGACATTTGTCTTGCCATTAAATATCCAGAGTCCAACAGTGATTGACGTGCTCTCATCTTTTATTGACGTTATCTCATTTCCGGTCCATACAACCACTTCGATTTTCACCCTAAACATTTAGAGTAGACCCTAACAACCCCGTACAGTTCATTTAGCGACTATTCTGTAGCCATTTTGACGTTCCTGTGCCCGTATTCCTTCTGGAGTACAATCGGCAAGTTATCATTAGCCAGCTCCTTTAACCCGCCATATTTAGGGAACATGACAATCAATTTAAACATTTGTCGCGCTATTTGATTCTGGGAAACAGCACCTGTTTAAGAATAATAACTTTGACAATAATTACGTTATGTGTAGTCGAGAACTCCTTGTACAATTTGAAACCATTTTTCAAAGTAAATTGTTTTTTTTTTTCTGGATGTTGCAATACTTTTGGCCAGTGTGTGTGTTACCATGTCTAAGCGTAGATTCGTATCTACGAATCTACAGATAAGTGTGGATTCGAATCTACGAAACTACGAGGAATGTAATACACACATTAGCATGTCAAACAGAAGACTAACAGATTTAGTAAATAGATTGACCACGTTGTAGTATTTACGGGTGCACGAAATTAAAAATAGGCCAACAAAATGAATAAAAGGGTACCATGTGAAAATAACGTCATAGGATTTTTGTCGTTCTGAAGTTTTTGTTGTGTTATTGTTATTCAAAGTTTAGTTGCTTTAATTGCCACAAGAATAATTTACTAAATTTATATTTGGTGTACTTACTTTTGTATTTATTCAACTGTTATGCTATAAATATGCACGCCAGTGTTAACATGTTTGATTTCAAAATTTCACATATTATACTCATATACTCTATGGTTGGTCTATTTCTTGTATTTCATAAATTCCTTCAACTTATTTCAGGCCTGGAATTTTTCAGGTATTTTTGAAAATGTAAGTTTTTGGTTCTTTGTTTTATATTTATGTTTGTTATTTTGTTTTATTTATATTTAGGTTATTTCAATCGTTGATATTTTTTAAACCGACGTTTGAATTCCATTCACTTCAGATTGAATTTGTCGACTTGTAATATTTTGAAAACGCCACTTTTTCACTTTAAAGAGACACTGGCACTTTTGAAAAATAGTGCACCCTCAAGATGTTTCAAAATTGATATTTTTGCATGGTTGTAAAGCTTTTATATACATTAGCCCTCGCCTGAAATGATTAAGACCATATGAGCAACCTTATGGGTAAACACAACGATTTGATAATCAAATGACTTTGGAAAAATGTATTCAGCAGACGACGGAAATGGCGTTTAACACAAGCAAACACACGTTGTAGTAGATTCCCACCGCATGCTCCCTGTTTGACCAGTCTGTCATCTTTGTGGTCTTTGAGTCTATGATATTCATGCAATAGACACGTTTGTTGATTAAAGTCACGGTAAACTTAAAGTTAGCCTACAAATTACCTGGATGTCTTTAGCCTCTTATTAATGCCTCTATCTGTTTTGGGTATGTTATTTTAGGGGTAAAATATATCTCTATTCTTCCAATGGCCTAAACTATATATCATCAATTAATATATGCCCCTCCACTGCAAGAGAGAAATCTTCATGTCCTTGCCCACCCTTGACTAGAGGTCTAGTTACGCGTTACGCCCCTGATGAAAAGCCAACTCAGCATTCTGCATGGTTCGAATGTACAACCAAAACAGGCTTCTTCTAGGTTTAAGGTTGATCGGTTTAGGGTTAGCATCAACTTGGAGATTTAATTTTCATGTTTTCATTGATTTTCGTGTTGAAATCACTTTAAGGATTATCCCTAATATCTGAAGTTACTTGGACCATGGATTAAAAAGTTACAAGGGGTGGAGACCTTTGGATCAGGCAATTTTGTAACGGAGGTGTTAAAAAACAACATCACAGACGGTCAGTTTTCACTATAATTAATTTGGTCTTAGTTTTTTTTTTATTTTTTTTTAACTTTTCAACTATTTAAAGTTTTGTTTAATATTATAGCTTGAACATTATTCTAAGGAACCCAAAAATTATTAGAAAATATTTCTACAGAAATAGTTTTGTCACACGGTTGTTAGCATTCTGGTGCAAAATTGTCCATACGTGATGACAAAAAGAATTACAAGTCGGTTGTTTTCTTCCTAGCAGGTCGAAATATACATCTACCTCACTGTATATTGACCTGTACTACGAGTGTGAATGAAACTTTAAACTTAGATCATTTTAATATATCTTCACCAAAATTGAAATTGAAAATCATGACGGACGGGCAATTTTTCATCACGGACGGACATTGCGTTACTTTTGTATTGGTTAAAGTATCATTTTCACCACATTGAAATGTTTTTGCCATTAATTACCATTGAAATGGTAATTCTGCGTTTTTTTCAATGGTGTTTAGTTTCATATGCATGCATTATTATAAGAGTAATTCAAGAGGTATTTATAAGAGTAATTCAAGAGGTATTTATAAGAGTAATTCAAGAGGTATTTATAAGAGTAATTCAAGAGGTATTTATAAGAGTAATTCAAGAGGTATTGCAATTTTATTCTCTAAAAACCTAGAATACAAAGTTCAAAATACGCAAGTAGATAACGATGGTAATTTTTAGCGTTAGATTTAGAGATACAAGGGTATGGTTTAACTCTCATATCACTATATGGTCCAAACACAGATTGCCCTAACTTTATTGACAAACTTCAGAATATACTAGAAGATTTTGATAATGCACATACAATATTATGTGGTGATTGGAATTTTGTGCAAGATTTCAAACTGGATACCTTTAATTATAAGATTAAATACCCTAGAGCAAGACAAAAAATATTGGATTTAATGAATAAATAATTTGTAGACCCTTGAGAGCTGCTAACCCAGATTTAAAAAGATACACTTGGCAAAGAAAGCAACCTTTCAAGCAGGCAAGATAGACTACTTTTTAATCTCACACGAATTGTTTAAATATAGTAAATTGTCCTGTGATCTTGCCGGGTTACCGTACAGAACCATTCTATAATTAACTCAAGTAGTTTTCTCTAATATTAAGAAAGGTCGGAGTTTTTGAAAATTTAACTAACGCCCTTTTAAAAGATGGGAGAGTAGGTTAATAGAGGTGAAAGATAATTGACGAAAATTAGATAAGATAACGCTCAAGTCCTTACTTTAACACAGAATGCATTAAAACAATCTCTGATCAAGATTTGCCCGTTATCAATTACCGATCAACTCTTTTTTGACCCTTTATGCTCAAATACGTGGTACAACAATTAAATATGCGTAAATTCAGAAAAAAAGAAGCAGACGCATTGATAAAAGGAAAAGATTATTGATGAAATACAAAAATTGGAAACAATTTAGAAGGGAAGTTGAATACGGATAATTTATTTTTCGAACAAATTGAAGCAAAAAAGAAAAATTAAAAGTATTAGGAAAGAGCAAAATATGGTTGGGTTTTGACCAAGAGCAAGATCCCAGCCGTTGATAGAAGAGGAGAGAAACCAAACAAAGTACTTTTTAAAAACTTAGAAAACCAAATCACGTTCCCAATGATAACAAGTTTAAATGAATCCAAAGGTGAAGAATTACACAGATGAAAAGGGTTTGAGAGAAGTCGTCCTAGCATTTTTATAAAAATTTTGTACACGACTCAGATAATGATTTGGAGGATTAAATTGCCTAACATTATAAAAGGAAGGTGTATCAAACAATTGTCCGAGTCTCATCTGATTCAATTAGAAGGATACATAACATACCTGGAAGCTTAAATGCGCTTAAAAAAAATGAAAGGAACAAGTCTCTCCTCCAAGTCCCGATGGTTTCACGACAGAATTCTTTAAATTCTTTTGGAAAGATATCGTCTTTTTTTTTTGGGTTAGAGCGATAAACTATGCTTTTGATCTAAGACCCATCGGTGAAACAAAAACAGGGATGCATGTGTAATACCTAAAATTTTAATAAGCCTCGTACATGCATAAAAAACTGGAGACCTATTACCCTGCTAAATATCTCTTATAAAATTGCTCCATGGCATTGCCGAAGATTAAAAAAAATTTACCATGTCTACTTCGTCTCCTATTGATTTTGAAAAAGCGTTCGATACTGTTACTTTTTCTTTCTCATTTTTGAATAAGGTTTTAAAATTATATCGCTTTCGGCCCAACTTTAATTAAATGGTAAATACATTTTATAAGACTATCTCATCATCTGAATTAGTAAATGGAAAGCCGTCGCCTTTCTTTTCAATATAACGTGGAGTAAGACAGGGAGATCATCTGTCTCCTTACCTATTTCTTCTCTGTGTGTCATTATTTACAATTTTAATAAATCAGGAGGAAAGTAAAAGATATAAAAATAGAAATTTTGAAATACCAATTAGTACACTAGCCGATGATACGACATTGATATTAGATGGTTCAAATCTGTCTTTTAAAACCGCTTTAGATGTTATAGACAACTTTGCAAGACATTTTCTGGTTTAAGAAAACGAATGTAGATAAAACGGTACCAGTTTGGGTTGGAAGTAAGAAAATTTGCGAGGACAAGTAGAAGGCGTTGAATTGGTCTTTTCCCAAACATTTTCATACTTGGAATCACCTTTTCGGTAAATCTTAATGAAATGCCAGATATAAATTACCAAACAAAAGCTCTAGATGTAGTAAAAAAACAAATGAACATTGTCAAACGACAACTTACAGTTCTTGGTAAACTGATAGTTGTACAAAGTCAATTCTCTATCCAAATTTAATCATATTGTTTTATCACTCCCCAATTCCCAGTGATGAATTTATCTCAGTACTATAAGCTTTTTTTCAAATTATATGAATAATAACAAGACAGAATTGCACGGAAGATACTACTCAGGATATGAAAATGGGAGGATCAAAATGGTAGATTTTAGCTCTCATGTGAGTTCTCTAAAATAAGTTGGATAAGAAGACTATGGCACAATTGGAATATCCTACTTTAATATTATGAATTTGTTCCAAACGATTTTAAATACTGTTTAGATAACGGATGTTCATTTTACCCATTTGATACTCAAAATTACAAAACGAGCTTTGGAAAGATGTTTTGAAGAGATAAAGAAGATAAAATATACTCAAAGGCATGCATCTGTAACTCAAAAAGATTTCCTCAGTCAGTGCATATGGAACAATATATTGATTAAAGTCGGGTATATCCTATACAGATTACATACACTTGGAAAGAAATGGAGTAAAATTTATCATGATTTAATACACGAAAACGGGTATTTTATACTTATGTAGAATTTTTGTTAAAAGTACAATATTACAAACATTTGTCTAGAATTTTATGGTTTAATGACATCAAACTACTGGAATGGAAAAGGTTGTTTGATTAGCAAAATATTGTTGTATAATAGGCCTATGTCCATTTCATCTTCAACAATTGTAAACTAAAGAAAAAGGGGTTTCAAAAGTTGCTATGAAGTCATTATTATGAATTAAGAAAGCTGAATTATCTGTGTAAGATGGAACAAGAATTTATTTTTTGATGTAAACACTTGGAAAATATTTTTAAGTTTCCTTTCAAATGTTCCCAAGATGTAGATTTGAGGTGGTTACAATATCGTTGTCTGCACCGTTCTTGGCACAAACTGATTTGTTGAAGAAGATGAAATGCCTTACCAACTGTAATCTGTGTACCTTTTGTGGAAATGAAGTTGAAACGTTAACTCAATTTATTGTTTTCATGACATCAGGTTAAAGGTATTTGGAAATATATGAAACGCAACTAGAATTCATTCTGCGGTTAAATTTGTATTTAACGAACAACAAATTATCCTCGGAAATTTGGATATTATAAAGGAAAACCCCCCAAAATGTTAGGTTTAATTATACTCTTAACAAAAAGGTTTATATATAATGTTTTTCCCCCCGCCTATGTGAAGAATGCCTGAATTTTAAGGGACATTTTTCCAAAAGTATTATGAATATGCTCTCTGTTCAGCAAGGAAAAAACTTAATGGCGTGATGTTGTAGAAGAATGGAAAAATTACCATAAAACATATTTTTATGTAGTATAAATATTTTTTGATTGGATAATGTATGTATAAATATATATTGTCTGTAACTTGATATTCTGAGATTTGTATAATACAAAAATCCAGGGAAAAAAATCATTTTCACCAAAATTGAAAATGATTTTGCCATTAATTACAATTTAAATGGTAATTCGCGTTTTGTCAATGGTTTAGGTTCCTATGCATGAATAAAACAGATAAGTAACGATGTTTTCACATGTTTCTTTCAATTTGAATCATTATTTTACTTTGGGGTGAAAAGTTTATAACTCCGATGCCAGTTGTCATGGACCACTTACGGTCTGCTAGTACCGGTAATAAGTTAATCGGACTTAAAAGTTGTGTCGGAACTAAGCGCTACTACGTTAATGCGCCTCCAAACTGCCACATTAAGTCCTATAATAATACCGACATAATTTAGGTCCGATCAGTGCGCGTCCACACTGACATCCGTGATTAAAGTCCGACGCAATACCGACCGAAGTTAGAACCGGTAATAAGTGACTTAAGTCCGACCGTGTGGACACGACTATTGAAGCTGCAGGTTTTTTATGTATGCGTAAATCGATTCTAGTCACCGACGCTAGTCACCTACGGCACCTCGCGCCTGTGTAGTACATTCCTATTTATTCAAAAACCAAAATTCTCTCGGCTATTTATAGCTCTCGATCAAGCCACGGCTGACTGACCTAAGTTTAAATGAACCTCGTTGAAGTATACACACAAACGAATGCAGTAAATCTTTGTGTGTACATTGTACGTGTCATGCAACCATGCTTGACCGCGCCGCAACGGACCCTTCTGAGTCAAAAAACAGTTCTGCGCATATAATTATGACAGCAATCAAGTCTCTCCTTTTGCATTTCCCAATTCAACTTGGTTCCTCTGCCGAAAAATAGCCATGCATATTTGCAATGTCAACGTAGTAAACGTATATGTCACCCTGCATAGATGAGACAGTGTGTTCAGAATTGACCAAAGTGACACGACACAATTAAATAGTACATCTCACTATAGCGAGACGGCATAGCTAACCTATCGTGCATTTTATGATAAAAGCATGAAATTTGGCACAGATGTAGAGAAAAGTAGTACGAACAGATCAAGATCATCGCAATTTGCATCCCCGACGGGCCATTTCCAAGATGGCCGCCAAAATGACCATTTTAGGCATATTTTGCTAATGTTGCAACACCTGCCTTTTACTAATGCCTATACTAGGCATAAAAATATGCTAAATGCATGTTACAATGTTTGTCCAATCACAGGCCATGGCATATGTGTCCCTGTCGGCCATTTTCCAAGATGGCCGCCAAAATGACCATTTTAGGCATATTTTGCTAATGTTGCAACACCTGCCTTTTACTAATGCCTATACTAGGCATAAAAATATGCTAAATGCATGTTACAATGTTTGTCCAATCATGGCGCCAAAATGACCATTTAGACATATTGCTATAAGTAACACCCACGTTCTACTACTATCTATATACTACACATAAAAACTGATATGTCTGCGACATTGATCGTCTAATAATTTAATTACGGGTACATGTATTTCAGTGATATTAAAGGCAATTATATGGCAATCAATTGATATTGCATTGGTAATATTACAGAATCACTTAGTTTGTTAATAAATTAAGGAAAATCTCAATGTCCTGTATGGAATACCAATTAAGCATCTCGACTAGTTGCCGGATGTAGGTTACGTTCATCAACATTATCACCTACAATATTGTGTAAAACTAGTATATCACTTTATACAAGTCATGGTAATTTTGGACCATCGGGAATCTAGACCTAAGTAATGAGTAAAAACATAGCCTACTTTATTCACCTGGTAATTTCTTTTTAAATATTTATTATAGTAGATTTCAAAATAAGTGAGACCTCTTTAAAAGTTTTAGGTCTGTTCATTCACCGTGAGAGTAAGAGGATTTATTTTTAATGCCACGTAAATAAAATTCATAATAGTAAATGTACCTAGTATTTTATAAATAACTTTGACCTAAAATACATTCTTTCACATCTATAGATTGATGTTTCACTTGAAGTATCAGGATGAAACACCAGTAGTGTATTTCATTAATTTGTTATTTGAACATAACTTACTTTTGACACTGCAAAATTGTCATTCCTTATCACAGCATTGGAGAACTAATGCATTCTTATATCGATGCACACATAACACAATTAAGTTTTTATTTGGTCATCAATAATGAAGCCCCTTGTATTAAGATATTAGCGCAAAACGGGTTTGACATCCGGGCCAACAATGACCTAAGTCATTCATAACAGAGGTCGATTGTAGTAAGACTGCCTCGGTTTCCATAAGCCTATTCTGTACAAAACTTTGTACCATGGTCACAGTATGTTTTGTATGGCAACAAAGGCATTCTCGGTATGGCCGGTGGGATTGAACCATATATCAATGTCACAGGCGCGGCCCAATATGCAAGTAGTCTCAATTTGAAATCTACCTATAAGGCGGGCATTAGGAGTTGTTAATGCTTTGCTTGGGTCAAGGCCACTGCCATTGTATGAGCGGCCAAGTATAAAAAAAACTTTCCCGGTTTCCAAATGCTAGTTCACAGTATAGTTCGTGGATCCATATAGTAATTGTACTAGCTAAGACAACAAATCAGTGTCTACAGTCTGGACGAGTATTTTGCTATGGTTATGAAATGGTTAGCATGGGCTAAAATGCCAACATCCATGTGGCTAAGCACCTCTTTCGTGAGAGCATGGAAGATGAGACATGTTCTCCAATAAGCGTTTTGCTCATACACCAACAGTGATAACAAGTATCTGTTGTTGTATGTTTGACAAACGATGTTAGATCTTATGCGCACTTTCCCCGTAAACAAAAGGCAGGATTACCCGTATTTTTGAAAAGTGGCAAAAAATGGCAGTTAGGATTTGACCCCCGTCTACCGAAGGGAGGGGGGTCCCCTCAGGTGTTTTTTCCCTATTTCCCCGCGCTTGCTAAAACCCCCCTTTTTTGGTGGCCCAATTAATTTGATGTATGCAATTGAGATTTTCCGCTACTTTTCCATCCAAACAAACATCCACCACGGTATAGTTTGTGATCCCAAGGATGGGGGGATGGCAACCACCTCACTTCGGGAGAGAAGTATCAACATGCCTAACACAACACAGGAATATCACAGAGACTTGATTTTGGTACCAATGGATCGTTAAACAAGCTATCACCAATACACAAAGAAAGAAAATTTGTTCGACAAATGATGTTTGTATAGGATATATAAGAAATAACAGGCCATGCGTTTTAAACTCGCCGACTTTGCATCACACATTTGGTCACAAACTACTTCAATTTCCCTATTTGTGTCAACTAAAAAAGTAATCATCTTATTATAGCAAATACATTTTAAAAGCTGAGGCCATAAGAAAGCTCACTACATAGCATTTTAATGTACAGAGTGACCTTGAAGATATACAAGGAGAAACAAAATTTCGTATCTAATTCACAAATCTTCTAAATCTCAAGAATGAAATGTGTCAATTGAACTTCAATTACAGATCATTTTGTATTTACTTTGTATACAGTTACATGGTAAATGTTTTAGTCTCACTGTCAAAAGTGCAATCCTCTTTCTGAGGGCATTGATATAATGTGATTTTATTCGATAAGTGTCTTAGAAAGATACCAAAATGTATAATTAAAATCCCTCCATTTTTTGACAAAGTGAACATTTTTGTGAAAGGAGATGCAAAACTTCCCATAGAGTTTGTACAGGGCGAGCCGCTGCCGCCTCCACCCTCTCTTTGGCCGAGTGGATGTCTCATAATTCTGTTGGTAATCAAGATAGCTTAACCAAACTTCATACAGATATCAATAAATCTTTCAGCTTCGAAATGAGATCAAAATCACTTCAATATATTCTCCACTTACAAAGATATGACAAGAAAAATAAAGTTTTATAGTGAAAAGTGTGACGCCTCCACCCTTTTTCCTTATAACGCAATGCCACCAGTATATGGTTGCCAATTTAAAAATAGCTGTTACAGGCTAAAACATGGAGTATATTTTATTTCCTGATTAATATCTGTAAAACTGTTACTTATACAGCTATACACAAAAATATTAGTTGAAAGTAGTTTTACATGATCTGTATGTAATATCTTTGAATAACCACATAAATGCTTTTGGCGGTCATTTTACCAAATAAATTGCTTTTGGCGGCCATTTTGAAAGATGAATGTTTCATTTAATTTATCCCTTTATCTACATAAACCTTGTTGTCACTTTCAGACCATTAAAATAACACCTTAGCCATCATGTCACCAGTATTTTAAAAGCGTATGCATGTGACAAACAATAAAAAGCTACTTTTGGTGGCCATTTTGAAAAATGGCTGCCAAACCCGTCAGGGATAAAAATTGAAGTGGCTCATGATCTCAATATTTTACGTATATATTACTCTACCTATACAAAATCCCTTGCTTTTATCACTAAATGCACGATTGTTACATATATTTTAGTTATGCCGCCTCGCTACTAGTCATATACCGCGCATAATCTACGATTATTTAGGAATACCTTTTCAACCCCCAATTTCTGGGATTAACTCATGGCGCATTCACCAGCAGAAAGTCTGATTAGAATTCTGTTTTCAGCTTCCTATAGTCGAAACCATCCCGGAGTTTCCCATTATCATTGCGCATATAATTTTGACCTGCTGAGGTCTAAGAGGTCTCTCAAACGTCGTGAACACACAGTGCAGAATTTCCGAAATCTTCTCAAGCTGTATCACAAATATGACGTCACCATTCACTAATGAAAGGCGCTCTTCATTTGCATTTGTTGCGAAGAAGTTTGTTCGTGCTGACACGCATGTGCATATTATATAGAAAAGGCTACAGTATTAAATGCCGCACCCCTACATGTACTGAATGTGTGGACTCAAAAA